>CM019691.1:78776117-78973617 GCA_009760885.1 Achatina immaculata
AATATTTCCCCTGCCGATAACCAGTCATATTCCTGTTAATATAACCACTACAATAACAGCAGCAACAGCCATAACTACTACAGAATTATTGTTGTTGCTAGGTTACTATCGTTACTACAGCTGCTTCCACTGTTACTTCTTTAACAACTCCACTAACTCTACTTTTGTATGTATGCATGAAATGGAAACAGCAGTGAATTTTATGACTAACAACAAAGCTGCAGGTGAAGATGAAATAACAGCCGAGATGTTAAAAGCTATCAATAGTGACAACATGAGACAACTACAGAAAACGTTTAATAAGATTTTGAAAGAAGAAAAGGTCCATTCTAAATGGAAAACAGGAATCGTTGTTAAAATACCAAAAAAAAGGCAACCTTAATGACTGTAACAATTGGAGAGGAGTAACCTTAATATCAGTTGTGTCAAAAGTATTTTGCAAGGTCATTTTTAATAGACTTAAAGATATAGTGGATACCGCAATGAGAGAAGAACAAGCAGGATTTCGAAAGGGGAGAAGCTATCTCGACCAGATCTTTACTCTAAGAATAATACTTGAAGAACATATTGAAAAGCAGAAACCATTAATACTGAACTTCATAGACCTTAAAAAGGCATTTGACAGAGATTCATTGTGGAGAATTTTAAGTCTATATGGAATACCATCTAAAATTGTCAACATCATTAAGGACTTCTACAATGGATATATTTGTGCAGTCAAAACAGACAAATGATTGAGTGAATGGTTCCAGATTGAAACAAGCGTGAAACAAAGATGTATACTATCTCCTTTGCTTTTTGGAATTACAATAGACTTCATAATGAAAAAATGCTGCACAGGCAACACAGGTATTGACTGAGTACACGGGACCCAACTAGAAGACCTTGATTTTGCTGATGACATAACTCTTATCAGTAATAATGTGAATTACATGCAAGAAAAAGTAGCCTGTCTTCACTGGTTAGCAAAATAGGACTTGAAATTAACAAGGACAAAACAAAAATAATGAAACTTCCAATTAATCAAAATGGAAAAGTACACGTAGAAGGGACAGATGTTGAAGAAGTCAATCAATTTGCTTACCTTGGCAGCTACATAGATCAAGATAGTGACATCAGAAAGGAAGTTAGAATTAGAAATGCAAAAGCAGCATCGATCTTCAAGAATCTTGAGAACATACGGCATTCAAAAGTTATAAGCACAAAAACCAAGTTAAGACTATTCAATTCAAATGTAATATCCACCCCCATTTATGCATGCGAGAGCTGGAAAACAACTAAAGGAATAGACAATAAATTAGATTCTTTTGAAAATAAAGGCCTAAGGAAAATACTCGGTATCAAGTGGAACTAATTCAAGAGCAATGCAGAGATAAGATAGATGACTGAACAACAACCAATCTCATGGGTGATCAGGAAAAGGAGATGGACATATGTTGATCACGTGATGAGAAGAAACGATCAGACAATCCCAAAACAAAATTGGAACACAACAGGCCAAAGAAAAAGAGGTCGACCAAAGAGGTCCTCTAAAGAGGACATTGTTAAGAGAGGCTAAATTAATAGGCATAAAATCCCTTAATGAGGTTGACAGCTCGCGGAAAACTAGACAAACTGGCGAACTACCTTGCGAGCCCTATGTGGGGGTTTAACAGCACGGGAACTATATATATATATATGTGTGTGTGTGTGTATATATATATGCTCTTCTCCCCCCCCCCCCTCCAAACCAGTGTAGACTCTTAGCCTGCCCCAGCAAACAACTTCAACGTCAATGATTTGAGATGAAGGCAGTCGTAGCGGAGAATGCTTGGTATCATGTTATTGTTTGGTTTATGGTGGATGAACGAAGTAAATATTCTTTATGTGATCTCTCTGAGGCTGTGAATTCTTGTTAGATATTAGTGTCAGAATGTTTAGGTATGATGTTTGCTTATACAGAGATCGTAGATTGAGAATGTTTATGTAGGATGTTTGTATAGAGGAGGTCATAGATTGAGAATGTTTATTTATGATGTTTGTATAGAAGTCATACAGTGGGAATGTTTATGTACAATGTTTGTCTGAAAAAAGGTTACAGTGTGAGAATGTTTATGTACGATGTTTGTCTGAACGAAGGTCATAGTGTGAGAATGTTTATATAGGATGTTTGTCTGAAGGAAAGTCATAGTGTGAGAATGTTTATGTACGATGTTTGTCTGAACGAAGGTCATAATGTGAGAATGTTTATGTAGGATGTTTGTCTGAACGAAAGTCATAGTGTGAGAATGTTTATGTACGATGTTTGTCCGAAGAAAGGTTATAGTATGGGAGTGTTTATGTACGATGTTTTTCTGAAGAAAGGTTATAGTGTGGGAATGTTTATGTACGATGTTTTTATGAAGAAAGGTTATAGTGTGGGAATGTTTATGTATGATGTTTTTCTGAAGAAAGGTTATAGTATGGGAGTGCTTATGTATGATGTTTTTCTGAAGGAAGGTCATAGTGTGAGAATTTTTATATATGATGTTTGTCTAGATGAAGGTCATAACTTGAAGTCATATGTCCACATTAACTGTTATCTCAGGAAGAACACGCCAAGATCTATCCTTCTACGTCACGACGCCCCTGATAAACTGACTTGACAACAAGTGAGACATCAGCCTGGCCAGTGATGGAGCTTTTACATGATCTTCTCCATAGCTTCGATCTGCCAGTACCGAAGCTCTCCTCGCCCAGAAGTTACTGGTAGTGACCTGGACAACGGAAGGCGGGACAAATATACGAGAAACGGAAAACCGAAGTTGATGGTTCAAACAAGTTCATGTACGCGAGATGGTGCAACTCGTGTGAGGGTCCTGTATGTCATATTTTAGCAATTATAAAATCCAGCGCTGTCCCTAGTAAGGGGATATGAATATAAATAATAAGATATTTGCTGAATGTCTAATGCCATTTGAGTACGATGGAGCTGTTGAAAAGTCCACCCAGGGAATTACTAAGTTCAATAAACTGCGGTAATGTCGTATTTTCAGTAACTATACGCCAGCCAGGAGACCAGTGTGCTGATTGATGACTGGAGCTCGTGCCAATGTCCTAGTCAAATTTCTAGAATGGCACTTAGTTCGTGAGAATGCTTGAATCTCTGTTTGATAAAGTACACTACAGAAAAATATGCCGAAACTCACAAACTATAAATGTTGCTATTTTTTTTTTTCATTTGTGGTCTTATAGTTTTATAATTTATATTGTAGTGTGTGTTTGTAGAAGGGGGGAGGGAGGAAGGGGGAGAGGGGGGAGGGGCGACTAAAGACGCGGTACTGAAACTGGATGAGACAATGGTCAGCGACGCATGGCTAACTGCTTGTGTCAAGGTCAGCGACCCATGGCTAACTGCTTGTGTCAAGGTCAGCGACGCATAGCTAACTGCTTGTGTCAAGGTCAGCGACGCATGGCTAACTGCTTGTGTCAAGGTCAGCGATCCAAGCTAACTGCATGTGTCAAGGTCAGCGACGCATGGCTAACTGCTTGTGTTAGGTTCAGCGAAACATGGCTAACTGCTTGTGTTAGGTTCAGCGAAACATGGCTAACTGCTTGTGTTAGGTTCAGCGAAATATGGCTAACTGCTTGCTTCAGGGTTAGTGAATCTCAGCTGATCAAGACCCTGTTCTATCTCCAAGTGGTGCTACTAGTAACAAGCAAGAAATTAGCCTCCTGAATAAAGAATCGAAAGGGGAAAGCAAACCATCTCATAAAATAAGCCACGGCTGAAGTCGGATGTTTCGGGGCCGAAAGGCGCAAATATCACAGCCTAGATGCAAACTGTGACACAAACCCAATCAACGCCATTTTGAGAGGAACTTAGAAAAAAAAAGATAAGATAGTGCAATGTTGTCATAAATATTGAAAAGTAAGTAAATTATGTCTGTTTTCTACATGTTTTCAATTTACGTAAAGTTCCCATTAGATGCCAGCTATTTTCAAACATGCACAAACCAACGTTTACTGGGTATACATTGATATGAGATGACTTGAGAGAATAAAGTAAGAAAACTGAGCCATGAAAAGAGGCAGGGAAGACCAAGCGACAAGATAATAGATATTCTAGTGAACGATTTAGAATCTCCGACAGATAGAAACGGTGGAGATCTGTAGAGAAATATGATTGCTCATACACAAGCGTGAGATCGAGATATGTGGAGAAATGTGGCTGTTCACATATGACTATGAGATCGAGATATGTGGAGAAATGTGGCTGTTCACATATGACTATGAGATCGAGATATGTGGAGAAATGTGGCTGTTCACATATGACTATGAGATCGAGATATGTGGAGAAATGTGAATGCTCACACACAAGCGTGAGATCGATATGTGTGGAGAAATGTGAATGCTCACACACAAGCGTGAGATCGAGATATGTGGAAAAATGTGAATGCTCACACACAAGCGTGAGATCGAGATATGTGGAGAAATGTGAATGCTCACACACAAGCGTGAGATCGAGATATGTGGAGAAATGTGAATGCTCACACACAAACGTGAGATCGAGATATGTGGAGAAATGTGAATGCTCACACACAAGCGTGAGATCGAGATATGTGGAGAAATGTGAATGCTCACACACAAGCATGATATCGATATGTGTGGAGAAATGTGAATGCTCACACACAAACGTGAGATCGAGATATGTGGAGAAATGTGAATGCTCACACAAGCGTGAGATCGAGATATGTGGAGAAATGTGAATGCTCACACACAAGCATGATATCGATATGTGTGGAGAAATGTGAATGCTCACACACAAACGTGAGATCGAGATATGTGGAGAAATGTGAATGCTCACACACAAGCGTGAGATCGAGATATGTGGAGAAATGTGAATGCTCACACACAAGCATGATATCGATATGTGTGGAGAAATGTGAATGCTCACACACAAACGTGAGATCGAGATATGTGGAGAAATGTGAATGCTCACACACAAGCGTGAGATCGAGATATGTGGAGAAATTTGAATGCTCACACACAAGCATGAGATCGATATGTGTGGAGAAATGTCATTGATTGCATATGACCATGAGATCCGATGATGACCTATTTTATATCGAACAGAAAAAACTGATGTCAAAGTCTCTATTTTCTCCTGTATAGTTTCCCTCTCGTTACATCACACTCATTTATAAAAAAAAAATATGCAGTTTAATACAACTTTTCATCTAAATAGCACTTTATATATTTGAACCTTTCCTGACTATGTGTACGAAGTGAAGAACTCCGTTTACATCTTCATTTTCAAGTTTTGCTTCATTTTGACCATTTTTTCTCCCTTTTTTTCCCTATTCCCTGTAATGTGATTCCTGTCCGAAAATGTGACAGGTAATTTAATAAGAGTTCATGAGCTGACAGATAGCCTGGCTGAAATCATTTTCCATTTTTCTTACAATTAATATTGAAATTTGTTATGTAAAATTAATCCCGTGTGTAAGAAAACTTTGACAGAAGAACGGAATGCTGAAACTGGCTTGTAGATACTGGCTTGTATATACCACAACTATCACATTATTGCACTCTTAGTCAAGGCCGAAGTACCACATGTGAAAAGTAATCTTAGAGAGAGGAAATCTGGGAGGATGGGTTCCGTTCTACGGCACTCTTATCGCTAATGTCTGTCAGCGTTTGCCTGGAGCGAGAAAAGCAAGAGAGGGAGAAAGAAAAAAAATATGAGGGGGGGGGGTGTATGAAGGTGGCTGTTGGTGTATTTCTGTTTTCTATTAAGAAAATATGTTTTTTATATTTGAAAGTTTTCTGCTTTCTCTTCCACAACTTTCTGCTTTTGATATAGAAGAATTTCTGCTTTCTATTCTATAACTTTCTGCTTTCTATTTCATAACTTTCTGTTTTCTTCATAACTTTCTGTTTCATATTCCATAACTTTCTGCTTTCGATATAGAAGAATTTCTAAAAAAAAAAAAAAAAAGCATTGTACTGACTGGACCCCAAAGGAGAACCATCAGAGCCTCAAAGCATTGTGCTGACTGGACCCCCTCTCTTTTCTGTGACCCTGCTTATAAGAGGAGCCCACAAGGCAAGGTTGTGTAGAAAACTATCCTAAGTCTAAACAAATGGGGTATTAAACCCGAATGTTCCATAAACGCTTAGAGAGTTAACAACAAACTCAGGATTGTTATGTGACTTAAGAATATAGTTCTCTCTCTCTCTCTCTCTCTCTCTCTCTCTCTCTCTCTCTCTCTTCGAACCTTAAGCGCCCAAGCACATGGGGTTCCGCAAGGGTTTTCCACAAACGTCTGTTCCTTGCCTTTTTTCCGCTCTTGCCCCAGTGAGCCATCTGTTGCTCAACATACTCACATAATTAAAAAAACATACATAATTCCATATCACAGCGTACTACACAAAACATGATCAGAGTATGAGGTCGGCTCGGACTAAGTATTCTATAACAATCCTAAGCATAATACGCCATTGCCTCTAGCTAACTGCCTTCACCGCCAACGCTTTCCTCTATATATATATACTCGTAGATCCTTTTACACCCTAATCAAATGAACGATGACGCTCCGCCCAAGATCGTACCCCCTGAACCTCGAATGATCGTTCACATGATGATGATGATGATGAGTTTCAAAATGCATAAAATGAAACGATGGATTGTAGAATTAATTATATAAATATGAGCTGAATTTAAAAAAAAAACAAATAAATAAAACTAGTGCCCAACCCGCTTACCTTAACAGCCATTCATATGGGCCCTTTCTTTTTACTCCCTCCCCACTCCCTCTTAAAACAGGAAGGCCATCCAGTGCCCTCAGCATACATCGGGTGGGCCTTCCTCTCTTTGGGTCTGGTTGATAAAGCAGTATGTAAATGTAACAGTTACAAGAAGTAGCAAGTAAATGCAGCAAAATTGTGCACGGAGATGTTACTAAATGAAGCAGGACACTGGTCGTAACAACAGCTACATGCAGCAGAACAGTCGTAGGAACGTAACAACAGCTACATGCAACAGAACAGTCGTAGGAACTTAACAACAGCTACATGCAACAGAACAGTCGTAGGAACGTAACAACAGCTACATGCAACAGAACAGTCGTAGGAACTTAACAACAGCTACATGCAACAGAACAGTCGTAGGAACTTAACAACAGCTACATGCAACAGAACAGTCGTAGGAACGTAACAACAGCTACATGCAGCAGAACAGTCGTAGGAACTTAACAACAGCTACATGCAGCAGAACAGTTGTAGGAACGTAACAACAGCTACATGCAGCAGAACAGTTGTAGGAACGTAACAACAGCTACATGCAGCAGAACAGTTGTAGGAACGTAACAACAGCTACATGCAGCAGAACAGTTGTAGGAACGTAACAACAGCTACATGCAGCAGAACAGTTGTAGGAACGTAACAACAGCTACATGCAACAGAACAGTCGTAGGAACGTAACAACAGCTACATGCAGCAGAACAGTTGTAGGAACGTAACAACAGCTACATGCAACAGAACAGTCGTAGGAACGTCACAAATACAAGTATAAGAAACAGTTGTTTCACATCAACTCCGTTAACTTTGCTCAGCCGAAAGAGACCACAGTGACTAGTATGGAGTTCGGCGTTAACAAGATGATGAAGAAAATATTTCCTTGACTCTAACAGAAATAGTAACAGTTACAACAGATAAGAAAACATATTTACAGCAGACTTCAGACAGAAATAGTAACAGTAACAACAGGTAAGAAAACATATTTACAACAGACTTCAAACAAACCAAACGATCCTAACTACTGAATGAATTGTCTTGTTCTTTAAGCAGAGTGTCGGCTTTATACAGGAAAGGAACTGGTTTCTTTCGTGACCCATGGCGTAGTCCAGCAGGACAGGTGAAGACAAAGACCTTTTGCTTCTTTTGTGAAATAAAAATACTCGAAAATCGGACACCTCATTTCATAAAGCCAACCCCCCCACCCCCACCCCCACCCTCACCCCCCAAAAAAAAAGAAACCCACAAAAAAAAAACAAAAAAACAAATCTCCAACACGTCACAATTCTATAGCAGTTTTCTATATCCACCATTCTATAGCAGTTTTCTATTTCCACAGTTCTGTAGCAGTTTTCTATATCCACCATTCTGTAGCAGTTTTCTATATCCACCATTCTGTAGCAGTTTTCTATTTCCATTATTCTGTAGCAGTTTTCTATATCCACCAGTCTATAACAGTTTTCTATATCAACCAGTCTATAGCAGTTTTTCTATTTCCACCACTCTATAGCAGTTTTCCGTACTAATCATTCTATAACAGTTTTCTATATCAACCAGTCTATAGCAGTTTTCTATTTCCACCACTCTATAGCAGTTTTCCGTACTAATCATTCTATAACAGTTTTCTATATTCACTTTTCTATACTAGTTTTCTGTTTTCCGGCGCAGTTTTTGTTACTTTTTTTTCAAACAACCTTGAGCCAAACGAACAGAGAACACAGTTTGGAAACAATGCCTGAATGGAGTGTCGGACTCAATTTAGATTTCTAGTTTTTTTTCTTGTTAATGGTCTGTGGTGCACCAGTGAACTCCATGATCTAATTTAGACTTTTTTAAAACCTTGTGAAAATTAGAGGAATCGATTTTATAGCTTTCGCAGCGTAACCGGACTGTCACTGACAAGGCAGTTGAGTAACAGGCGAACAAAAGACAAGTAAACATAAACAACAATAACAGAAACAAATGACAGATAAACACACACAGACACACACACACATAGGAGTAATAGGCGAACATAAGACAGACACACATCAATAGCAATAACAGAAACAAATGACAGATAAACACACACAGGAGTAATACGCGAACAAAAGACAGACAGCCATCAGCAGCAATAACAGAAACAAATGACAGATAAACACACACAAACAAGTAACAGATGAACAAAAGACAGACAACCACACACAGCAACAGAAGAGGAGCAAATCACAGACAAACAAATGCAGTAAAAAAAAGACGAAAAAGTCACAAATACAAGCAGCAACAACAGACATACAAATGGCAAACACATATAGTAACAACAGACATACAAATGACAAACATATACAGTAACAAAAAGTGAACAGATTACAAACACACACAGTAATAACAGACATACAAATGACAATCACATACAGTAACAAACGTTCAACAGATTACAAACACACACAGTAACAAAAGTCATACAAATGACAAACACATATAGTAACAAACGCTGAACAGATAACAAAACATACGCGTACGGTAACAGAGGTGAACAGATTACAAACACACACACAGCAACAACAAGCGAACAAACGACAACCACCTGCAGTAACAGCAGACAAACAAATCACAGACAGCAACATTATAAAAGCACCATCACATTTACTTCTTGATACCGCCTCATCTAACCAACAAGACACGTTTATCACATGCCACTGTCACATGGAGGCAACAGCCTGATGTCTCGAGTTATCCTCATAGAGACTGGCATGGCTAGGAACCCGTGGCTGTAGGTTCTGCTGCTGTGCAATGAAGAAATCCAAAGGCAGGCAGAAACGGAAAGAACCGTAGGCTAAACTGAATTGGGTTTTTTTTGGCCTTGTTTTCTACGACGACGACGACGATGATGATGATGATGATGATGATGACGATGACGATGATGATGATGATGATGATGATGAAACTGGTGAACAAATGAAGTTATATCTTGGGAACAACAAATCCATCGGAATACATCCACGTGTTAATTTTTAAGTAATGAAAATCAAATGTCCAAACATCATGACTTTATGATCTATAAAAATACAGGGTATCCACAAAAACTCTATACAATGTTATATTGTTATAAATTATTATTAGTATTATTATTATATTAGGAATTCTTCCTACGGAGAAAATTAAAAGATATAATTTATAAGACTAAGTTTCCGGGCACCACACACTGGAAGGAAAGAATCCCTGATCCGCCAATGCCATCGATGATGGTGCGTTGATGGAGATAATGTGGCTGGAAAGTGATATCGTCGTGGTGTGCTTTCATGCGATCGTCGTGATGTGTTTTCATGCGATCATCGTGATGTGTTTTCATGCGATAGTCGTGATGTGTTTTCATGCGACAAATGGTACCAGTGCAGAAGTTTACCAAATGATGTTCTTAAAATACTTCTATAGCCTTTCTTTATTATGAAAAAAAATGCACTTTTGTGTCTCTTTCCTCGTAATTTCTTCTTCTTCTTCGTTCACTTCTACCACCAAAAACCGCACTGTGAACCTACTGAATTCACGCCTGTGGTCCTCGTTAGGTCCCGTGGTCCCCTGTGTGGTCCAAGATAGACCACACGAGATCCACGAGAGGACCACAAGGGGTTCAGAGTATCACAGTGCTTTAACCTGTATTCTTCGTGGGTCTCGGAAGCGGGATTGCGTGACACCGTGGTTTTCATTGCACCAGTTTAGGGTTGGACTTTCTCACCGGAAGACCTCGACGTGTTTAGGATATCAGTGCATCCCCGCCGGGTGAGAGGTGGTTGCCCATCCAGTCCAGGGTTGGACTTTCTCACCGGAAAACCTCAGCGTGATTAGGATACGCAAACATCCCCACCGGGTGAGAGGTGGTTGCCTATCTAGACTTCCCTGGTCCAGTGTCTCCGACTTCAGCATTTTGCGGTCGTGCCCGCTACCCTTCCTAGTTGTGACCAGGATGGAGCTTTTGTCCAGGAGGACGAATCCTCGCCACTAGTGACTTCTACCCCTGGGTTGAGCCGGTTTAGGCATTATCCCAGTGTGGGCGTGTTTGGGACGGGACCGACCTCTAGGGCAGAGGTACTGTGACATGCATAGCCTTCAAGATTCACCCCTGGTATGAGCCGGTTTAGGCAAATTTCACCAGTATGGGTGTTTATCAGGCGTTACCGACCTCTAGAGCGGAGGTGGCATGACATGTCTAGCCATCAAGTTCCACCCCTGGTGTGTGCCGGTTTAGGCATATTTCACCAGTGTAGGTGTATTTCGGACGTGGTCGGCCTCTAGAGCAGAGGTGCCGTGGTATAGCTCTCGTAGCGATACTACTGGACATACCAGTTAAACTTCACTTTCCACCACCTTTCCTATCGGCGCCGCACAGCAACCTTTATTTCTTTTCCGCATTTACTTCCTTAACCGGGAGGAGCTTCACTCCACGCGCGGCATTTGAAGAGTCTCGCCAGCAGTGTCTTAACCTCTGAGTTTAGCTGGTTCAGGCATTTCCCCCGATATGAGTGCACTTAGGACGTGGCCGACCTCCAGACCAGAGGTGCCGTGATTTGACTGTTTGTTTCGCTTTATCCTTTCTACCACCTTTTCCGCAGTGATGCTGCGCGGCAACCTCATTTGCAAATTTCTTCATTGGCCGGGAGGAGCACCGCTCCACGCACGGCAGCTGAAGACCTCGCCAACAGCGGCAGATGAGCTACCAAACGTGCTTCTCATCTACCCTAAGTAACTGGTTTTCGGGCGCCAGATATTCGCCCTCGCCCCTTCTCCTGTCAGTTTAAACAGTTCTGCCACGGGAAGGCCAGGAGCTGGACTTGACTGCCAGAGGCTGTTTGTGGCGCGTTTGCAGTCCTTAGAACCTCGTAATTTCTAAAATATTTCACGAAACTTTGACATACAACAACCTCTAGTTTAACGCTAAAATAGTTAAAAACATAAGCTTGTGGAAATGTATCCCATAACAAATATATATCATTGTTTAAAAAAAAACTTTTTCTCTTTCATAACTCAAAGTTTCTTGTCTCTTTCATGACTTTCTGAAATCCTGATATTCTAATGCAGGGCACGCAAGGTCAAACTTTTGTGTCTAGAAAAATTAAAGTCATCTTAGCGTCCTGGTCACAATCTGGATTCTGATTTGAAGTGGTGTTCCTAAAATCAGGCTGTTGTACCACTACAGATTGACCAACTTTCAAGCGATAGATATGTTCTCTATCATGTTGGAGCCTGTATCTCAGGAAGGCGCGGAAATGAAGATTCACCAGAATCAACTCTCAATCTAGTTCCTAGATCATATCCATCTCTACAGATGCCTGGAATCTCGACTTATTCCTTGCAAGAAGATTCCTGAACTAAAAAAAAAAAACAAACTTAAAGCCCCATCTACTAAGCTCGATTTGTTACACTTTCAAAAGCGACAAAATGGACAGAAAAACAAAATACGCCATTTTCATGAAAAATGATAACTGCATGTAATAACAGTATGAGCAAAGATAGAGCCAGCAAGGATAAGTCTTACCCCTGTCTATACATCTATAGCTTGACTTTACCGTAATTTCTAAGATGGTAAATAGCCCCGAAAAAGTCATCGACTAATTCTTAAAACAGTAAGATTTTGTTCCACCATACAAAACAGATAGGAAACGCCTAGAAAGGTTATTCACCAAGGGAAGTCGAAATGGTATTTGTTTTAGCAGGGGATTGTATCCGCTCACGAGTAGGACGGAATGACGAGGAATTCAAGAGGGAAGGGTGCTCCCGAGGTATGATAGGAATTACTGCGCGTGTAAAAGGAAGTGAGGCAACTTAATCGATCTCTGGTCGGTGGTCACAACACACAGGATTAAACTCGGACAGTGGTCATCAAAGCACGTGACATGGTGAAACAAGTCCATTCCATTCTTTTTGTCTGGTCTGGTCGAGTTAATCAATGTTGTCACCTCGCAGGGTGGCTGGAGACCGTGTGCTTCTTGACTCCTGGACAAAGATTCTCCTTTTCATTTCCTCTCTTTCACCTCTCTCTCTCTCTCTCTCTCTCTCGCTTATTTCTTCTCCCTCTCTTTTCTCTCGTCTCATTTCTCTTTCTCTCATTCCTACTTTCTCTCTCTCTCATTTCTTTTCCTCTCTCCGTCATTCGTTCTCTCTCTCATTCCACCTCTCTCTCTCTCTGTCTCATTTGTTCTCTCTGTATGTAATTTCTTGTCCCTCTCTTATTCCTCCTTTCTCTTTCCTTCCTTCTCTCTCCTCCATTTCTTCTTCCTCTCTCATGCCTTCTCTAGCTCATTCTGTTTCTCTTATTCATCTTCTCTTTGTACATCACGTTACTTGCTTTTGTGAACTATTTTCCTATTGCCAATTAAATCTTTTTATATGTATGAAAATGAAACATTTTTACATTCACTACACTTCTTGCGTTGTTGATAAATTATTAATTACACTCTCAATACCTGGAGACATCTGTAGGGCAAATACGGCTAAAAATGCTCTTGCTCTATATGAGAGAGAGAGAGAGAGAGAAAGAGGGGGAGGGGTGGAGACAGACGTGGAGAAAGATAGAAAGACAAAAGATTAGAGCGACAAGTAAACTGGAGATGTTTTATGTGTTATATTACTTAGCGAAGCTCGCTATACTCTACTTTACGTAGTGCCCTGTGGTGGACTCACAGCCTAGTAGACACACAGCCTAGCAACCTACGGTAAACGCACAGCCTAGTAAACACACAGCCTAGCAGCCTGTGGTAGAATACATCCTAGCAATCTGTGGCAGACATACAGCCTAGCAGCCTGTGGTAGACACAGCCTAGCAGCCTGTGGTAGACATACATCCTAGCAGCCTGTGGTAGACATACACCCTAGCAATCTGTGGTAGACATACAGCCTAGTAGCCTGTGGTAGACATACACCCTAGCAATCTGTGGCAGACATACAGCCTAGCAATCTGTGGCAGACATACAGCCTAGCAATCTGTGGTAGACATACAGCCTAGTAGCCTGTGGTAGACATACACCCTAGCAATCTGTGGCAGACATACAGCCTAGCAATCTGTGGCAGACATACAGCCTAGCAATCTGTGGTAGACATACAGCCTAGTAGCCTGTGGTAGACATACACCCTAGCAATCTGTGGTAGACATACGGCCTAGCAATCTGTGGTAGACATATACAGCCTAGCAATCTGTGGTAGACATACAGCCTAGTAGCCTGTGGTAGACATACACCCTAGCAATCTGTGGTAGACATACACCCTAGCAATCTGTGGTAGACATACAGCCCAGTAGCCTGTGGTAGACATACAGCCTAGTAGCCTGTGGTAGACATACGGCCTAGTAGCCTGTGGTAGACATACACCCTAGCAATCTATGGTAGACATACGGCCTAGTAGCCTGTGGTAGACATACACCCTAGCAATCTATGGTAGACATACACGCTAGCAATCTGTGGTAGACATACGGCCTAGTAGCCTGTGGTAGACATACACCCTAGCAATCTGTGGTAGACATACAGCCTAGTAGCCTGTGGTAGACATACAGCCTAGTAGCCTGTGGTAGACATACACGCTAGCAATCTGTGGTAGACATACAGCCTAGTAGCCTGTGGTAGACATACACACTAGTAGCCTGTGGTAGACATACGGCCTAGCAGCCTGTGGTAGACATACAGTCTAGCAGCCTGTGGTAGACATACAGCCTAGCAATCTGTGGTAGACATACACGCTAGCAAGCTGTGGTAGACATACAGCCTAGTAGCCTGTGGTAGACATACACGCTAGCAATCTGTGGTAGACATACAGCCTAGCAGCCTGTGGTAGACATACAGTCTAGCAGCCTCTGGTAGACATACACGCTAGCAATCTGTGGTAGACATACGGCCTAGCAGCCTGTGGTAGACATACGGCCTAGCAGCCTGTGGTAGACATACAGTCTAGCAGCCTGTGGTAGACATACAGCCTAGCAGCCTGTGGTAGACATACGGCCTAGCAGCCTGTGGTAGACATACACCATAGCAATCTGTGGTAGACATACGGCCTAGCAGCCTGTGGCGGACGCACAGCGTTGCAATCTGTGATAATCTTAGAAATGTAACACTCTGTGATTGACATACTGGTAAATTGAATTGCAGTAAGTTAACTTTGAGTGTAAACCACATTATTCCAGAAACAAATATTAATCCCAAACACCATTAATTTACAAATATCGAACACTAATTGTGCTATTCTGCCAGAATTAATCGCTGAATATTGTATCCAGCTCATATTGTCCCATAAAGCGTAGTATTTCCAAAATATAAATCTAAAATCTCGTTATCTACAAATATTAATACATTGTTTATCCGCGAGCATTGGTCAATAACTGTTTTATCCTACAAACATTTCTGGCTTGTTGAAGTAACGAATGTGACATAAAAGTGAATCGCGGTATTTTTCTTTATGTGTTGACAAATAATTAACTAAAGGCGGACCACAGATCTGAGGAGGTTGATGACCTCTTGAGAAGTTCTTTCCCCTCTGCTTTAAATTTATACACGTTTTTTTTTGTATTAAAAAAAAAATTTAACTGTACCTGCTGTCAGTCAAAACGTTCATTTTTTAAAAAAAGGTTTTCTAAACCAGTACAAGTTTGACCACATCCACAAAGTAATGGGCATCACCTGGTGTTTTATCTAGGGCGCATAGTTCACCAAGACACATTCCCAATGTATATCTTTCAAATTCTGCCCAAAAAATGGCACAACCCAAACTGAGACTTATTTTAGTATATAATTCAGATTGTTCCACTTTCTAATTCAAGTTCCCCATAAGAAATAGCAAACTGAATGAATCCATTCCAGACCCCCAAAACGTACCCATTATAAAACATTTTAAGTACAAATATTGGTTATTTTATAAAAATCTGTATCAATCAATCAAGTGCCGTGCCGCGTGGCGTAGGCGATCATCTCTCTCCACAATTCCCTGTCTTTAGACTTGATTATGAGATCTGCCGGTGACTTTCTTCCTAGCCACACTGACAGCCCATCCAGTAACCTCACTCTGTTTTCCTCTGTCTCTTCTTCCCTCAATTTTTCCAGTTGCCACAGTGTGTTTTAATTTTACTCTTCTCAGAAGATGTCCTACAAATCTCGCTTGTGTGCCTCAGATCTTTGCTGTAATTTGCCTTTTAACTCCAGCCTCTCTTAAGACTTCTTCGTTGGTTTTCTTAGCTATCCATGGTACCTTCAACATCCTTCTTATAAACCACATTTCCATGGCCTACATTTCTCGCTGTATTCTCTTATTCACGGGCCATGCTTCACATCCATAAAACAAAATTGGCTTGATGTAACATTTAAGTACTCGGAATCTTGTTTCCATCTGTTGCATGAGATGTTTCTCATTTTATGAAATGCTGACTTGGCCTGAGCACGTCTGCTTTTTATTTCGTTGTGACATTTCCCATCAGCTGTTATAATTGTTCCTAAGTATTTGAATCTATCAACTTTAAACCCGTATAATAATGCTAATACGCATTAGATACTGTAAAATTATTAATAACAACAAAACCTTACATTTATACAAACCATCACAAGTTATTCTACCTCTTTCACGGCTGAGGATCTTTAACTGCTAAGGATTTTTTACCATTTTCGCCATATTAGCAGCTCTAATGGCTTCTTCGTTCTTTAGCGTGGTCGATATGGTCGACTTAGCCATCTCACATCCCACTGCCTGTGATCCCTCACATCCCACTGCCTGTATCAATACACGTGTATCATTTTCCTACTTAGTGATAAGTTCCTTTTTCATTTTTATCGTAATCATTACATTCCACCACTGGTAACTTTCTTTAGTACCATTATAAATGTTGAATTTTAACGATAAAATGAAAAAAAAATAATAATAAATCCTAAGAAATCACAGTGACAACACTGAAAAATACACTTGGAAAACACATACTGAAATGAGGTAGATGCTCACTGAACCCAAATCATGGGAGATATGACCACGTGATTCTTTGTTTTCGTTAGGTGGCTGCCTTTGTTTTGTTCGATTTTCAAATTTTTCCTGCTCAATTTTTTTGTTCCAGCTTAAAACCTTCGATTTTCGAGAGTCCACTGGGGACACACACACACACACACGCACGCACGCACGCACTCACGCACGCACACACACACACACGCGCACACAAGAGGGGTGATTGATAAGTTCTCGGCATAAAGTACAAATACTTGAAACACACAGTTGATGTTAGGTACATTTGTAGATTAGGTTAATGTAAAATTAAACACCAAGTTTCAAGAAATTAACTGCAACCACTTTTTTTTACAGTCTACTAAAGTGGTAATGGGTGGCAGAAATTGAGAAAATGGATAAAATTTCTCATCGAGCAGTCATTCGCTACTTCTGCATCAAGGGCTTATCATCGAAGGAGATCCATGAGGATATTGTAGAGATTCTATGGGACAGTGCCCCTTCTTACAGCACAGTGAAGAAATGGCCAGTTCAATTCGAATATGGTAGGGAGAGTCTGGAAGATTATCTCCGTCCAGGAAAACCAAGAACGGTAACCACCGATGAAACCACCGAAAGAATCCATGACATGATAATGGAGTATCGACGACTAACTGAGCGGTACATTGCTACTGAGTTGGGCATCTCCCAGGAACGTGTTCATCCCATTATTCACAATGATCTTCAAATGATAAAGGTCTCTGCTCGATGGGTCCCGAAACTTACTGGAGCTGATCACAAACGACAGCGTCTCAACATATCAAGAAACAATCTTGGTCATTTTTCTGCAGATCCTGAAAAGTTTCTTCAGCAATTTGTGACTATGGATAAGACGTGGGTTCATCATTTTCAACCAGAAACCAAAGAACAGTCAAACAAGTGGAAACATCATGGATCTCCACCTCCAAAGAAAGCAAGAGTGGTTCTATCTGCAGGCAAAGTGATGGCTTCCATCTTTTTTGATTCAGAAGGTGTTCTATTGGTAGACTATCTTCAAAAAGGGCAGAACGGTCACCGGGGCCTATTACGCTAATCTTGCGAAGCAACTGCGGGTCAAACTGAAGGAAAAGCGTGGAGGGAAATTGACGAGAAGAGTCATCTTTCAGCAAGACAATGCTCCAGTTCACAAGTCAGTGGTGACAATGGCTGCCATCCATGAATGCGGCTTCCAGCTTCTTGAACATCCTCCTTGTTCCCCAGGTTTGGCCCCTTCGGACTATTACCTGTTTACCAAACTCAAAAAAGGAGCTCAGTGGTCCCAAATTTGCTTCAGATGATGACGTCATTCATGCTGTAGACCACTTTCTACTGGCACAAGATGCTTACTTTTACAAAGAAGGGATCCGTAAACTCCAGGATCGCTGGACTAAGTGCATAAACTTACAAGGGGACTATGTTGAGAAATAACCCCAAAAAATTGTCCACAAATAATATGTTGTACCTTATGCCGTGAACTTATCAATCACACCTGGTATGTGTGTGTATGTGTTATATTATATATATATGTGTGTGTGTGTGTGTGTGTGAGTGTGTGTGTGTGTGTGTGTGTGTGTGTAGATGAGACAATCACTGCCGGAAAACTGAGTCAGAGAAATCAACAGCAAAAATGATGGGAGAAAAATTTACGTGGTAATGACACACCAATGTGATATTGACTTACAACATCATCATTAAAACCACAACAAAAACAACCAAATAAGCTACTGAGAAAGGTCGCTTGTAAGGTCACAAGGTAAAGGTAACCTCTGTTATGGGATATGGTGTTAGTGTATTTTCTTTGATCTGCCTGCGCACTAGATGGCAATGACACGCCTGGCCGCCTTTCCTTTCTCAGCTCTAGAAGAAGCCCGGTACACATTTCCACACTTGAATAACTGGGGCGCCTCCGGGCCGATTCGAACCACTGACCTTCGCCGTGAATGACTAGTGCATTAACCACTTCTCCACGCTTATCTGTTTTCATCCACTAAGACCTCCCCCCACCCACCCCCCCCCGGGCCCAGTCTAAATAAGAGGAGAAATCTGGACCCTTCCGCCTCCACACACACCCACACATCTATAGCCTACATTTCAATAGAAGGTAAAGGTAATCCTGTCATGCCTTAGATGCACATAGGGATATGGTGTTAGTGGCCATATTTTCCTTGACCTGTCAGCACACTAGAGGGTCAGTATCACGCCTGGTCGCCTTTCCAAACTCCGGCCAGATTCGAACCCCCGACATTCGTCATGAGAGACTAGTGTACTAACCACTTCGCAACTCAGACGCTGTAATAGAATTCGGTATTTTTTCCTCATTTTATATGAAGGCGTTAGCGCAATACCAGACCATCAGTTTACAGCATACCACCACCACCACACATACAGACTAATACCACACCATCAGTTTACAGCATACCACCACCACCACACATACAGACTAATACCACGCCTTCAGTCTACAGCATACCACCACCATACATACAGACTAATACCACACCATCAGTTTACAGCATACCACCACCACCACACATACAGACTAATACCACGCCTTCAGTCTACAGCATACCACCACCATACATACAGACTAATACCACGCCTTCAGTCTACAGCATACCACCACCATACATACAGACTAATACCACGCCTTCAGTCTACAGCATACCACCACCATACATACAGACTAATACCACACCATCAGTTTACAGCATACCACCACCACCACACATACAGACTAATACCACGCCTTCAGTCTACAGCATACCACCACCATACATACAGACTAATACCACACCATCAGTCTACAGCATACCACCACCATACATACAGACTAATACCACGCCTTCAGTCTACAGCATACCACCACCATAGACTAATACCACGACATCAGTCTACAGCATACCACCACCATACATATAGACTAATACCACACCATCAGTCTACAGCATACCACCACCATACATACAGACTAATACCACGCCTTCAGTCTACAGTATACCACCACCACACATATAGACTAATACCACGACATCAGTCTACAGTATACCATCACCACACATAAAGACTAATACCACACCATCAGTCTACAGCATACCACTACCACACATACAGACTAATACCACGCCATCAGTCTACAGCATACCACCACCACACATAAAGACTAATACCACACCATCAGTCTACAGCATACCACCACCACACATACAGACTAATACCACGCCATCAGTCTACAGCATACCACCACATCACATACAGACTAATACCACACCATCAGTCTACAGCATACCACCACCACACATACAGACTAATACCACACCATCAATCTACAGCATACCACCACATCACATACAGACTAATACCACACCATCAGTCTACAGCATACCACTACCACACATACAGACTAATACCACGCCATCAGTCTACAGCATACCACCACCACACATAAAGACTAATACCACACCATCAGTCTACAGCATACCACCACCACACATACAGACTAATACCACGCCATCAGTCTACAGCATACCACCACATCACATACAGACTAATACCACACCATCAGTCTACAGCATACCACCACCACACATACAGACTAATACCACACCATCAATCTACAGCATACCACCACATCACATACAGACTAATACCACACCATCAGTCTACAGCATACCACCACCACACATACAGACTAATACCACACCATCAGTCTACAGCATACCACCACCACACATACAGACTAATACCACACCATCAATCTACAGCAAACCACCACCACACATATAGACTAATACCACACCATCAGTCTACAGCATACCACCACCACACATACAGACTAATACTACACCATCAGTCTACAGCAAACCACCACCACACATACAGACTAATACCACACCATCAGTCTACAGCATACCATCACGAATCTGACTGACTCACTGAACAGCACAGCGTGTGTAATGTATTATTCTTATAAACAGCTGTCTTGTTTCAGGATTATATGCCAGGTCTCAGAGATTATACAGAATATAGCACATCTAACGTTCGGCCATAGACACATACACCAAGATCACCCATATTAAGATAAGTTTTATGTAAGGATTTCTTCTTCTTCTTCTTCTTCTTCTTCTTCTTCCTGGAACTGCTACATAATGTTCTTTGCAGCCGATGTGGTGAGGATGTTGATGCAGCAGCATCGTGTCGGATTGGGAGCGGGTCAAGGCCGGAATTTGTTTCATTCCTTGTGTGGAGATTTAAAAAATAGATTTGGGGGTGGGGTGGGTAGGGGTGGAGTACCAAGAGTGAGGTGGGAAAGGGTTTAGGTCAACTATAGTTTGCCAGCCCTGGTGTCAGCCTGTTAGCTTTGGGTTGCTGGTTGCCATATCAGAAATGTATGCCGACAGTACAATCTCAAAGAGGAAGTTCTTAGGCGCATCATGGGATAGCGTAAGTAAATATTTATAGGGCGGTATCGGTGCTGACGGTAATCGCATGAGTGGTGCTGATGTCAGTAATTCCTAGAAGCCTAAACGAAGGTTTGTCTGCGTGGGGTCAGGAAGGGGAGGAAGTATTCGATGGCGTCCTGGAGAGGAAAAGAGAGAAGGGAATGAGAGAAGGAAAGAAGGGAGAGTGAGCAGAAGAAAGAGAAGAGAGAAATAACGAGCAAGAGAAAATAGAAACTTAAGGAAGAGATGAAAAGGGAAGAGAAGAGTGAGAAGAGAGGAGGAAGAGGAGAGAGAGAGAGAGAGAGAGAGAGAGAGAGAGAGAGAGAGAGAGAGAGAGAGATTAGGAGCCTAACTACAGAGAACTTACGGGAAAGAATTCTATAATTTAGCTTTTTATGAAACTGAACTTTACGAAAAGTCTCCTGGTAGCCTAGTAACATTTCGCAAATTTGTTAACAAGAATTATCTCCCCCTCAGATAAGCTAAGAAACTGAGAGGGCGCTGAAGTAGCTTCTATAAATCTGTTATCATTGAAACGAAACAAAAACTCTTTAATGAAATCATTAAAAACTAGTGCTGTTGATACGCCGATTTTGGGCTCAGACTGCAGGGAATAAAAATGTATACAATTTATCACAACGAATGGAAAATACGGTGTGCAGAGAGTGTCAGAAATGATTATTTTTTTATGAAAGATTTATGGAGACAAAAAAATCAACCAGTCGAGCTGCTGAAGTGCAGGTAGTTGTGAATAACAAAGATAAAAGCTAAATCCTGTATTTTAGATATTCTAGGCTAATGACTTGGATCATACAGAAGAAGACTAGAGAAAGGTCATGGAAACTGAGAGGCAGGTGAATGAGGGAAGCTATACAGAGCAGGATAAGCGAGAGACAAGCTCGAGAATATGTGTCGAGACTTGAATATTCGCCAAAGAAAAGGCGAGAGCAGAAACCACGTGGGTTGCTTGTCTTCCGCCGATGCAGTCATCTGCGGCGAGTGATTTTACAACAGCCTTAGCTTGACTGTGGAGAGCAGAAACTTGACTGAGACTGAGTTCCCTTCATGTAACGGAAGAGAAAAATCATCATCATGTGCAATCTCCTGCTCGAAAAGTGAATCTCCAAACTGTATGTCTTTCTCTTTATTGGTGTTTTATTTTTCTGTTTCTCTATATTGTCTCCTCGTTTATTTAGCCTTGGCCTAGCCATATAGAGGGAGTAACTTTTCAGGAAGAACAAAGGAGTACAGGAGAGAGGAGAGCATTGAGGAAGGTTTAAAACACAACATTTAAATAAGTTTTAGTCTCAGCCTTAAGAGTAGAAAGGAAGGTGATGATGAAAAAAGAGAGGTGGATCACACGGGATATTTTAGGTCACACAAAAAGAGAGGTGGATCACACGGGATATTTTAGGTCACAAAAAAAGAGAAGTGGATTACGCGGGATATTTTAGGTCACACAAAAAGAGAGATGGATTACTCGGGATATTTTAGGCCACAAAAAACGAGACATGGATTACACGGGATATTTTAGGTCACAGAAAGAGAGATGGATTACACGGGATATTTTGAGTCCGAATTTGGAGAGTAGTCCTGGCTTTACATAGTCTGTGTCTGTTATTAGTCTTGTTATTAATGCCTTTATCTCTCAAGTGATTTATTTCTCTTATTTGTCTTATCATTGCTTTAAATGGCCCTTCATATCTCTTATTTTTCCCCGATGTTATTTCCGTGACATTTAATTGTGCTTGTTTCTGAAACTGAAGAAGCCGATATTATTTTTACATGACGTTGGTGATCATGTTTCTACACAGAAATATAGCCCTGAAAAAGCAGAAACAAAAAAGTAATGTATTACGTTTAGAAAAAACATCACCAGCTTCTTTATGTCATGCTTACGAAATTTACGCGTTGAACAGAAATAAATTGAAATATCACAAACAAAAACTTCAGTTTCTCGAAAAATTTCATAACTCCTAATAAAAGTGCGAGTTTCGGTAACGATATAACGAATTCAAGAACAATGCAGAGATAAGACAGATGACTGAACAACAATCAGTATCATGGGTGATCAGGAAAAGGAGATGGAAATATGTTGGTCACGTGATGAGAAGAAACGATCAGATAATCCCAAAATAAGCTATCAAGTGGAACACAACAGGCCAAAGAAAAAGAGGCAGACCGCGTGAAACTCTGAAGAGGACATTGTTAAGAGAGGCCAAATTAATAGGCATAAAATCCCTTGATGAGGTTGAAAGACTCGCTGAAGACAGGAAAAACTGGCGAACTACCTTGCGAGCCCTGTGTGACGTTTAACGGCACGGGAAGGACATAAGAATAAAAGTGCATATGTACAAAGATATCAATATCTCCGGGGAAAAAATACCTCAGATACCTCCATTATTTCCGATATCTTAACGAAAAAAAAACCCCCAGAAGTATCGACTAGCTGTCTACGTATGGTTACTTATTATAGTACCAAATGATATCCAACTCAGTTAAACAAAAATAAAAGCTAATAAACAGACTGAAAATAGCACACACACACACACACAACAGGAAGAATTACCAAGCTAAAGCTAGCAGAAATTAATACACGAAAAGAACAACACCCATAAACAATACTGCTATCCGAGAATAAATTATTCCAGTAACTTAGGAAAATCATTACTTATAAGTTATAAGAGCAGACAGAAATCCAATACTAAGCTTCACTAAAGCTTAACAAAGATTCCACTGAAGATTTTTTATTTTTTTATTTTTCCTGTGGTGGAAAGGAAATAATATGGGAAACGTCAGAAGGGTTGCCAACAGCGAGAGGATATAGTGAGGTAAGTTATTGCATTCGAGCAAGTAGAAACATAAATCTTGAAATTTAATATAGATGTTAAAAGATCTCAGAGTATCTGCGCAAGAAGGAGAGGGTAGAAATGAGAACTAAACAAAAAAACAACAACTTCAATATAGAATTTGATTGGTCAAAGTTAACTTTGGATATAGAGTTTGATTAGTCAAAGTTAACTCATCTGATTACATCATTCGTGAAAAGATGGTTAGAGGTTCAGAAATATCATCTTTACTATGGCACTAGATCTTCCTTCCCCCTAACCCTAAAGTGCAGAGATATCTGCCGTTAGGCAGTCATTATCTTTCAAAATATCACACTGCTGATATGGACAGTTCGTTTATTATTTTCTCTGTCTGTCTGTCTGTCTCTCTTTTTCCTTTCCTTATCTTTCTGTCTCGCTTTCTCTCTCTCTCTCTCTCTTCTATTTCTTTCTTCCTTTCTTTCTTTGTCTTCTCCTTTTCTATATTTTTCTCTCTCTCTCTCTCTCTCTATTCTACTCTCTCATTCTCTCTCTGTGTCCTCTCTCTGTCCTGTGCCCCTCTGTCCTCCCTGTCCTGTGTCCCGTCTATCCTCTCTGTCTCTGTCTTGTGTCCCCTCTGTCGTCTCTGTCCTGTGTCCCCTCTGTCCTGTGTCCCCTCTGTCGTCTCTGTCCTGTGTCCCCTCTGTCCTCTCTGTCCTGTGTCCCCTCTGTCCTCTCTGTCTCTGTCCTGTGTCCCCTCTGTCCTCTTCTCTGCTCTCTGTCTCTATGTCCCCATCTCTCTCTCTCTCTCTCTCTCTCTCTGTGCTTCCTCTGTCCTCTGTGACCCATCTTTCTGCCATCTCTCTGTGTCCCCTTTCTCCGTCTCTGTTCCCCCTCTCTCTCTACCCTCTTCTGTCCCCCTCACTCGGCCTTCTATGTTCTCCTCTTTTTCTATCCCCCCTCTCTCTTTCTGTGTCCCCTTTCTGCTTCTCTGTCCATCTCTTTGTGTCCTCCCTCTATGTGTCCTCTCTCTCTGCTTCTCTGTCCCTTTCTCTATGTCCTCCCTCTGTGTGTCCTCTCTCTGCTTCTCTGTCCCTCTCTCTCTGTCCTCCCTCTGTGTATCCTCTCTCAGCTTCTCTGTCCCCCTCTCTCTGTCCTCCCTCTGTGTGTCCTCTCTCTGCTTCTCTGTCCCTTTCTCTTTGTCCTCCCTCTCTCTCTCTGTATGTCCCCTCTCTGTTTCTCTCTCCCTCTCTTTTTCTCTCTCTTTCTCTCTCTCGCTCTTTCTCTCTCTCTTTCTCTCGCTCTTTCTCTCTCTTTTTTTCTCTCTCGTTCTCTCTCTCTTTCGCTATCTCTTTCTCTCTCGCTCTTTCTCTCTCGCTTTCTCTCTCTCTCTTTCTCTCTCCCTTTCTCTCTCTCTCTTTCTCTCTCTTTCTCTCTCTCTCTCTTTCTCTCTCTCTTGTGTACCACACTACTATAACATTAAATATTTTCTCTTATCTCAGCCTCCCCATGTTGAGAATGTTTTCTTCTGATGGTAAAGCGAGCTCTCCTTATTTTTCCTTATCTCCTGAATTTAAAGCGATTCCTTCTGATCCCTGCTCTTAACCCTACGGTCAGAGCCAGCATGTCTGTCTTAACGATAAAGAAGAATCTCTCCCTGGTGTATGTCAGTTATCCTTGACCCCTTAGTAATCCGATACATCGGCCAATACTCTACATTCATAATGTGGTTTTAGGTGATGGTGAATCAATAGTAGCTTTCTGTAAGTGTTTAACTTTTTGGGCAGCGTTCATTCATTTACTTAAACTTACTATATCGACTCCAGTTCAACCCTTTATTACCCTATTATCTCGACTACTGGCTCCTCCATTTCAACCCTTTATTACTCTACTATCTCGAATACTAGCTCCTCCAGTTCAATCAATTATTACTCAACTATCTCGACTACTGGCACCTCAAGTTCAACCCTTTATTACTCTACTATCTCGACTACTAGCACCTCAAGTTCAACCCTTTATTACTCAACTATCTCGACTACTGGCACCTCAAGTTCAACCCTTTATTACTCTACTATCTCGACTACTGGCACCTCAAGTTCAACCCTTTATTACTCTACTATCTCGACTACTGGCACCTCGTTCAACCCTTTATTACCCTACTATTACGACTGTTGGCTCCTCCAGTTCAACCCTTTATTACCCTACTATTACGACTGTTGGCTCCTCCAGTTCAACCCTTTTCTTAACTTACTATCTCGACTATTTATTCCTTCTGTTCAACCTTTTTTTAAACTTAATATCTCGACTATTTATTCCTTCTGTTCAACCTTTTTTTAAACTTACTATCTCGACTATTTATTCCTTCTGTTCAACCTTTTTTTAAACTTACTATCTCGACTATTTATTCCTTCTGTTCAACCTTTTTTTAAACTTACTATCTCGACTATTTATTCCTTCTGTTCAACCTTTTTTTGAACTTACTATCTCTTCTATTTGTTCCTTCCGTTCAACCCTTTACTTAAACTTAAGACCTCAACTACGTATTCCTCCAGTTCAACCCTTTAATTGTCCTATTATCTCAACAACTTGTTCCTCACTTTCAACCCTTTGCATAACCTACTATCTCAACTAGTTCCTCTAATTTCTTCAATGTATCTGCTCCACTCGCCCCAACTCCCTGACATATGCTGACATTACCAGACTTCTAATGGATGATATTAAAGCAAAACTCAGGTTTATCAAGCAGAACGCAACTTATCAAAGCAAAACTCAGCTTTATCGAGAAAACCTCAAAGAAGAAGAAGAAGAAGCAATAGATCAAATGGCATGACCAAGTTACAAGACTGTCACAAGATTGTGTATATCACAGAAAACATTTCTGCTAGGAATGATGTGAAACACACGTAGAGGCTGCCAAACAGGAAACCGATGGAAAAGGTAAAAGAAGCCTTTAAACGCCCCTTCAAAGGAAGGAAACCGCCGAGCACTATAAAGAAGACTATTCGCTCACCTGACACAGAAAAGTACACGTGGAGAGAGACAAGACAAAACAAGGCTTTGTACCTTGTAAGACGTTTCTCGTGAACAGAGAAGAGATTCTGCTGCCCGGTGAGTGCTGCTTAAATTATTACATCATCATCATCAGGTGCCGTGCCGACTGGCATTGGCTATTATGCTTCTCCAGAGTACCCGATCCTTCATGCAGGCCATCAGCTCAGTTGGTGATCTCCTCTCACACCATCCCGTCAGACTGTCCAGTATCATTTCTCTTGGTCTTCCTCTTGATCTTCTTCCTTCTATTTTACCTGTTGTTATAATATTTTTAATGCCCCCTCTTCTCATTGCATGTTCTGTGAAAGTACACTGTCTCTCTCTTATCTTTTTGACAAGGTTTTTTGTCTCTCCAGCTCTTCTCATACATTCTTCATTAGTTATTTTTGCTGTGCAGGGGATTCGCAACATTCTTCTAATAAACCACATTTCTGCTGCTTCCAATGATTTTTGTGCAGACTTGCCTATTGTCCATGATTCACTTCCATATAACAAGATAGGTTCAATATAGCATTTTAGGACTCGTTTTCTAACATTCATTGATAAGGATGTGTTGGATAATATGTTTCTCATTCTCTGAAATGCAGTCTTTGCTTGGCCTATTCTGTTCCTAATTTCTGTTATGCATTTCCCATCTGAAGTTATTACTGCTCCAAGGTATTTGAATTTCTGCACTTCCTTTAGAATAGTTCCGTTTAATTTAATACTGCATGCTGGTGGATTCTGTTTCTTAGATATAACCATAGTTTCTGTCTTTTTGATGTTCAAAGTAAGGCCTTTCTGATCACTTTCTTTGGCGACTTTATCCAAGAGATTTTGCAGGTCTTGTTGGTTCTCCGCTATCAGTACTGTGTCGTCAGCATACCGAAGGTTGTTAATATTGTATCCTCCAATTTTTATGCCTGGTTCTGTGATGATTGTTCTCAGAATATTCTCGCTATACAGAGAAAAAAGGTCTGGAGATAGTACACATCCTTGTCGCACCCCTTGTTTTATAGGTTGATATTTTCCAATTCTATTTTCAACTCGAACTGCTGCTTCTTGCTGCCAGTATAGATGTTTTACAATCCTCAATTCTTTGCCGTCTATACTGATGTCTTCAAGCATTTTAATAATTTCATTATGTTTCACCTTGTCAAATGCCTTGGTGTAATCAATGAAGCATAAGTAAAGATCTTTATGTACTTCTAAGACTCTTTCTGTTAGTGTTCGTAAAGCATAAATGGTATTGTGTGTTCCCTTTCCTTCAACAAATCCAAACTGTTCATCTGCTATTTCCATTTTTATCTTTTTCCTTGTTCTTCTCATAATTATTCTCAGAAGTAGCTTCGTTATGTGACATGAGAGGCTGATAGTCCGGTGGTCGTCACATTCCTTTGCACCTGGTTTCTTTGGCAGTGCTATAAACGTGGATTTAATCAGGTCACTGGGAATATAACCACTGTTGTAAATGTCATTCAGTAACTTGGTTATTATTTTTATTCCTGTCTCCTCTAGTGCCTCTATTTCTTCTATTGTTATATTATCAGGCTCAGTCGCTTTTCCTTTCTTCATGTGTTTGATGGCATCTATGATTTCATCTTCAAGTATTGGCGGTCCATCACAGTTTTCAGTATCTGGTATCATTCTGGTCTTTCTCCTCCATATAGCTCACCGATATACTCTGTCCACCTGTCCACAATGTCTTCTTTTCCCATTAACATTAGTCACCAACGATGTCTGAAGTTCTTCCTTTACCAACTTTGGCATTAAAATCTCCCATGACTATGGTAACTTCATGTGACTTTGTGTGTTTTAGGGCTGTCTCTATGTCATTATAAAATATCTGTACATCTTCTTCAGAACTTTCAGATGTTGGAGCGTACACTTGTATAATATTTATGTTTATTGGTTGTCCTTTCAGTTGGGCTACCAGGACTCTGTCTGAGATGTTCAAATATCCTACAACTGTCCTTGCCGTTTGTTCATCAAATATAATTCCTACTCCTCGTTCATGTTTCTCATTTCCTGAATATATTATTGTATATTTATCTGAGTTTATCTTCCCTGCACCTGTCCATCTAACTTCACTCATTCCTAATATGTTGATATTCATCCTTTCCATTTCCATCTTTACATTTTCTAATTTTCCAGCCTGGAATAAAGTTCTAACATTCCATGTTGCTATTTTGAACATGTTAATTTTGCCACCAGTAGCTTGATGACGATCTGGCCTCACCTGTGGCTTGTGAGCTGCCCTACCGGACGAGGCTGTTCCAGAGGAACATCCATTAACGTCGTTCATGATGAATCGATTATTCTATTCAAGCATAACTATTCTTGAGAACTACAACAGTAGTTTCCCGTTGCCTTCTGTCGGTTTGTGTACGGACTCTCCGCTAGCCTTTGGACTCCCTGTCCTACCCGCAAGGCAGCGGGAGCGAGAGGTTTTAAGGCGCCTCTGACCCGCCTGGTATTCCCTTCACTGAGCACCTGAGGCACTTTATAGGAGTAGTTGAGCCACCTACTACCCCACCTCGCTCTCTACCGCCAGTTGGTCCGCGCCTGCTTATTTGGATAACTCCTTATTCACAGGGATCCTCCATATCTGGAGGACTTTCACCATCCGCCACCTGTGACGCGCTGGGTTGGGGATGGTCGCCCCAGCTTTACAAAGAAATTATTACAACTATATAATAAATAACTGACATTAACCCTTTCACTTCAAAACAACACTGGCAGGGTTGGAAGATATTACACACATATTAAAGCCAATGCTCGGAGCGATATTTAGACACAGTCTACATCAAATGAGAATTAACCCATTTCTAACCCAACCCAATTTTTATTTTTTTAATTAAAGAAAAATTTCCTCTCAGTTGCTTTCTATCAACAACAAAAAATTTCTCTTCAGAGTTTTGTTCTGGCAGAGCATGGAAATTAATTCAGGAGTGAAAAGAGTTAAAGTACATAAAAGCTGTATTAACATAAAGAGATGAAGAATCTTATCAAATAACTTCAAAATATTTAAATACGGAGTCTTAAATGCATCTGCTTTATATATTGTAATTAACCTCAGCGGTACATACGATAGTAAGTTTGAAAACCGCTGAATTAAGTTGCACGTTTCTGCGGTGTCTTCTCTTGTACACAGAGACAAGTCTGCTTGCACGTCGTACTGGCTTCTTGTGTGACTTTTACTGCGTTATCGCTGTACATTAGGCAATTTGCCACAGGACTAACCATGTAGGGGAGGGGTTCTCAAACAGTGGGCAAGGTTTTGATTTTATTTCCTTAAATTCTGCTTCCTAACAGGGACGGGGTCCAGCAGGTGCGAGAGAAAAGCTGACATTTCCTAAAGTACACTAAACACAGCCAGCAAAGGGCTCGTGAACTTGTCAGTCTACTATCATGCTAGCCCGGGAGACTATATACGCATGTACATAAATGACACGTGATCACACAACAAGTGTTCACAATCCACCCAGTGAAGCACTGGTAAGAGTGCAAGGCGATTACTGTATTTATGCAGCTCGCACAAAGATCCTGCTAAACTCTCCACTGTTTGCAAAACTAGACGAAGCACCAGTCGTACTGTAACGCTCACGACATTGCTCAGGTCACGTGACAGTCTGTACTTTGTTTTGGAATGCACCAGAATAAGCCACGGCAACTGCCAAAAGCGGAATATTTTGTATGATGAGGTAGATTTTAAACATGAAAACAAGCATATCCAGGACTTTTTGAGCTACAGCTAAATCACTTGCTCTAAATCTGTTATGGTATTGGGGAGAATCTACTGTGGGTTTGGTTGTTTATTTTTTTTTAATATCCCAGTGCCTACATTATGGTTTCAGGCAAGGAAGAGGATCAAGAGATCATATATTCAATATAAGATTAATAATAGAGAAATGCAGAGAGTTTAATATGAATCTATATTTATCCTTTATAGACTACTCAAAGGCATTTGATTGTGTACAACACCAGAAACTTTGGGAAATAATGGAAAAAAATGGGATTTCCAACACATTTGATACAATTAACATCACTGCTGTATCTAGACCAACAAGCAGCAGTAAAAATAAATGGTGAAACAACAACTTGGTTTGACATAAAACAAGGGGTCCGTCAGGGGTGCATATTGTCACCCTACTTATTTAACTTGTATACAGAAAATATAATGAGGAATGTTAGAGAAGATGTAAACAAAGAATATTACGATGCCATAACAATTGGAGGTTATGAAATACCAGAGATTAGATATGTTGATGACACAGTATAACTGTCCACAACACAAAAAGGAATGGAAAAACTAATTATGTCAGTCCGTAAGAACAGCGAAGAGCAGAACCTCTATTATAATGCAAAGAAAACTAAATTGATGACAACTGACAAAACAAACAAGGCAGCTGATATATGTATCAATGAGGAAAAACTGGAAGAAGTGGAGAGTTTTGAATATCTTGGATCACTACTAACTAGTAGTGGAGATACAATGAGGGAAATTAAAAGAAGGACATCTATCGCTCTTCAGAAAGTAAAAGAATCTGTGGAGAGGAGCAGACAGAGCCACAAAAATAAGATTTTTAAGGGTATGCATCTTTCCCATTGCAACATATGCCTGTGAGACCTGGACACTTAACAAAACAGCTGAGAAACACATAAATGCCTTTGAATGTAAATGCTACAGAAGAGTTCTCCAAATATCGTGGACACAAAAAAGAACAAATATATCTATACTACAAGAGCTTAATATTGAAGAAGGCTGGCTAGTAAAGAGGATTAAAGAGAGAAAACTTAAATATTTTGGACACATTAAACGTCATGATAATTTAGAGAAGACCATATTGGAAGGGTACATAATGGGAAAAAGAAAGAGAGGAGGACCAAAAACGAAGATGGCTGCAAAACATCGTTGATGATCTGCAAATGGATGCAGCAGCGGCAGGCCATCTTGCTCACAACCGAGAGGCCTACAGGAGTGCTGTTTGGGAGGCAAAGTTCCGCAAGGGACATGCAAATGAATGAATGAACATTCTGGTATATTCTGTGTAGACATTTACCAAATAGACATTTACCAGATATACATTTAAATATTGGGAGATGTTAAAAGATATAGTTATCCGTTTTTCCTACATTAACATGGACTTTGAAGAAATCAACAGAAAAGAAAAATGAAGCCCTTGAGATGTGGATGTGTAAACAAATAGGCGTATCTCATGGACAGAAGAAGAAAACAAAGAAAGACATTCTAAGCCAGCTAGGAGTGAAAAGAAGCTAGTGAAAATTCTAAAAACAAGACAGCTAAGATAGGTTGTGTCAAGAAGCGTAATACTATACTGAAGACCCTTCTTGAGGGCAAGATCGAAAGAAAGAGAACAAGAGGACGACAACGACATAGACGGGTAGACAGCATCGAGAGATGGTCAAGAACCGGCTTGAGCCGAGTGTACGAAGGCAAGAAACAGAGCAGAGTGGAGGTTCATTGTAGCCAACCTTCCGTAGGAAGAGGGCACGAGGTGATGATACCTGCCCTGCCATAACGAAAGAAAAAGCTCTCAAAGAGGTGAATGAAGTGGAAAGTAACTCCGACTTCAGGACGCAGACATGCAGACTTTTCAGTTACTGTGTTTGATGATCACTGAGATCTCAAGACCAAAGGAAGTACCGGAGATAAAGTGACCAACCGTTCCGTATTAAACAGACCCGCATTTTAAACCGTTTTAGTTCAGTAGGAAAGCCTAACTGTCCTCTGTTTTAAAACACGGCCCCATAATTGTCTTGTATCTCATCTTCGATTCCCGCATGTAGGGTATTACCCTAAATTTTTGTTCTAAAATTACGATTATCATAGCGCTGATGTTTCTATTTTGAATAAATGTTACTTTGTAGAGAAGTACAACAAGGAGGCCTGACTGACACATTTTTACTTAAAGTTGTAGACGTGGGCTACTGGGTCAAATTCTGGATTCAGATTTAAGTTTAACTTTACTACCGTACCCCCTCTTCCCCTCCTCCACCCTTGACTGGATGTCTCGCGTCTAAACTTAGACAAGATGGTCAGGTCCCTCAGAGACCAGAAGTAGAATAATTTGACGGCTTACCAGATGATGATGATGATGATGATGATATGCGGACAAAGACACAAGCTATCAAAAGCACGAGTATTAAGGATGTCGGCGGATATTTTCTTTCCTACGTTGGTCTGTTGTACTAGGAAAATTCTCAAGTTGTGAAGATAAAGGTAAGGTAAAAGTAAGGTAAAAGTAAGAAAAGGTAAGTTAAAGGTAAATTCCCTGTTTACAAGCCATTAAGGCATGTTGGGTACACGATGTTAGGGCCTATTTCCAAAACCATGGGCACATGAAAGTTTACCCTCTCAGATTTACCCTCTCAGATTTACCCTCTCAGATTATATCTCTGGTACCCACTTTTTAGAAGCCGAGTGGACCTGGGACATTTTTTTATGTGTGGCAGAAAAAAATTCCACTATTGGAACTTGAACCTGACACCACCGGATCAGTATACCGAGCTTCTAACCACTGAGCTAAGTTGTAGCGATCTTGTTGAAGATACGACCATAATGTCCTTCTCTGTTTCTTTTCCCCCCCCTCTAACAGCACTGCATGTCTTTCTTCTATGAATACTCGGGCATAATTTTGCTTTATTCCAAAAATTGAACATAACTTTTTCCAGGTTTTGAACAATGAATATGAACTGGGGAGTGAGGGAGAGAGTGAGAGAGTGAGAGAGAGAGAGAGAGAGAGTGAGAGAGAGACTGATTTTGACACAAAATACCTATATGTACGAAGTGATGATATGAAATGATTCTAAGCCAGTGCTTTCATGACTGCTTCTTCGATAAATAAACTGAAAGAAACAAAACAGATACAGTGAATTAATGTTAAGTAGCTTTGTTACGTATAATGATGTTTACTTCTTGCACCTGTCGATTCTAGCTTGATGGGGGATCAGCGTAGACTCTGGTCTCGGGTTTCGCCTATAATTTGCTCATTATTTTAACTCTTCTTGTATCGATCATGATCTTCTTTGTGGAAGAAAACTGGATTTATGACGGCTAAATTGGAAGCGGGTAAGAATATGTAGGTAATTTCTATTATTTTACACACTTCCTTGTTAGTCTCGGCTGCTGTGTGGAAGCTGGCCTTTGGGAAAAAGAAAAAAAAAATAAAGGTCATAGATTCTTCACAAGCTGTAGTATCATATGTCATTAGTGATGATTTTATGTGACAGATCATCACTGATCGGAAGAAAAGAAGGCAAGTTCTTTGCGTGGTGTGGGCACAAAGAGTCCTGCCTTGGTCATTTTCATGAGACAGATGAGATGGTTTGTGCACTCGTCTTTCATAGCGAAGGTTAGCGGTTCGAATCCATTCGGAGCTGTCCCAGTCACCTAGTTGTAGAAAAAGGTACCTGAACACTTGTGTAGCTTCAGAAGAAAAGACAAACATCGCCTTCTAATGTGGCGAAAAGTCAAGGAAGACACAGGTATCCACATTATCCCTTGTTGCGTCAAGAGAATGATACCGTTACTTTTACTTTACCTTTACTTTACCTTTACATTTACATTTACGATGTAAGCTTCATAAATGATTAGTAATTGTTTTAAAAGTCACTAAAATCACCTAAATAAGACTCGAAAATTTTCCGTCTACCATGGTCTGTGTAGCGTTCTCAGTTCTCATCCTCTTGTCTTGTTTTTACTTGGCTTGACAGTTTTCTCAGAATGATTATGTCCCTTGATGTCTTTATGTATCTTGTGGTGTCTTTATATATCTCTTTGTTTCTTTATGTACCTCTTGGTATCTTTATGAACTTCTTGTGTTTATGTCTCGCTTGTGTTGGTATTTTTCTCTTGGTCTCTTTATGTATCTTGTGGTGTCTTTATATATCCCTTCATGTCTTTATGCATCTTTTGGTGTCTTTATATATCCCTTGATGTCTTTATGTATCTTCTGGTGTCTTTAAATATCCCTTGATGCCTTTATGTATCTTGTGGTGTCTTTATATATCTCTTTGTTTCTTTATGTACCTCTTGGTATCTTTATGAACTTCTTGTGTTTATGTCTCGCTTGTGTTGGTATTTTTCTCTTAGTCTCTTTATGTATCTTGTGGTGTCTTTATATATCCCTTCATGTCTTTATGTATCTTTTGGTGTCTTTATATATCCCTTGATGTCTTTATGTATCTTCTGGTGTCTTTAAATATCCCTTGATGCCTTTATGTATCTTGTGGTGTCTTTATATATCTCTTTGTTTCTTTATGTACCTCTTGGTATCTTTATGAACTTCTTGTGTTTATGTCTCGCTTGTGTTGGTATTTTCTCTTGGTCTCTTTATGTATCTTGTGGTGTCTTTATATATCTCTTTATTGCTTTATGTGTCTTTTGGTGTTTTATTTATCCATTGATGTCTTTATGTATCTTTTGGTGTCTTTATATATCTCTTTGTTTCTCTATGTATTTCTTGGTATCTGTATGAACTTCTTGTGTTTGTGTATCGCCTCTGTTGGTATTTTCTCTTGGTGTCTTCATGTAACTTGTTTTATGTATCTCTTGGCGTCTTTATGTATCTCTTGGTGTCTTTGTGTATCTCTTGGTGTCTTTATATATCTATTGGTGTCTTTTATGTATCTCTTGGTGTCTTTATGTATCTATTGGTGTCTTTATGTATCTATTGGTGTCTTTATGTATCTTTGTGTTTTATGTATCTCTTGGTGTCTTTGTGTATCTCTTGGTGTCTTTGTGTATCTCTTGGTGTCTTTAAGTATCTCTTGGTGTCTTTGTGTATCTCTTGGGGTCTTTATGTATCTCTTATGTTTGTTTGTACCTATTAGTGTTTTTTTAGATAAGGCAGATGACTGAACAGCAACCTGTCTCATAGGTGATCAGAACAAGGATATTGGCGTGTATCGGTCACATGAAACAGTCAGAGAATCCCAAAAACAAGCTATCAAGCGGAATACAACAGGCCGAGAAAAAGAGGTCGACCACGTGAAACTCTAAAGAGGACATTGTTAAGGGAGACCAAACTAGTAGGCATAAAATCCCGTCATGAGGTTGAAAAGCTCGCCGAAAACAGGAAAACTTGGCGAACTACCATGCGAGAGCTATGTGACGTTTAACGGCACGAGAAGGATGTAAGATTAGTGTTTTCATGTATCTCTTTATGCCTTTATGTATTTTCTGTGTTTGTATTTTTCCCTTGATTTATTTATATTTCTCTTGTGTTTGATTATACAAGTGTATTCTTGGTGTCCTCTTGTATCCGTAGGTGTTTTTATATATCTACTATTTGTATCTATGTCTTGGTGTCTTTATGTATGTTCTGTTGTAGTGCTTTCTCTTAATCTGGTAATGGAATGATCAATCCTGTTCTTCCAAGAAGATTGTGTTGAAACAGGCGGATGTGCTTCAGGGCCCGGTGTCTCATTGTCTCCTTTGTGTTCCGCTTTTGCTCTTTCTGTTGCCGAGTTCTTCTCCAGTTGTCAGAGCTTCCCAGATCCTTCTTAGCCCTTATTATATGTGAAAAAGAATCTCTCATAATAATATATAAGCAGATCAAATCCGTAGAGCATCAGAGATCCTGAGAATTGCATATGAAAGCTGTAAGGAATTTTTGTAGTCTAGTCGTAGGATCTGTGCTTCCATGTGGCTGGATAGTTTCTCATGGAGCCTAGTGGTAAGATCTTTGCTTCCTTGTAGTTGGATAGTTTCTCATGTAGCCTAGTGTTAAGATCTTTGCTTTCTTGTAGTTGGATAGTTTCTCATGTAGCCTAGTGTTAAGATCTTTGCTTCCTTGTAGTTGGATAGTTTCTCATGTAGCCTAGTGTTAAGATCTTTGCTTCTTTGTAGTTGGATAGTTTCTCATGTAGCCTAGTATTAAGATCTTTGCTTCCTCGTAGTTGGATAGTTTCTCATGTAGCCTAGTATTAAGATCTTTGCTTCCTCGTAGTTGGATAGTTTCTCATGTAGCCTAGTGTTAAGATCTTTGCTTCCTCGTAGTTGGATAGTTTCTCATGTAGCCTAGTGTTAAGATCTTTGCTTCCTCGTAGTTGGATAGTTTCTCATGTAGCCTAGTGTTAAGATCTTTGCTTCCTCGTAGTTGGATAGTTTCTCATGTAGCCTAGTGTTAAGATCTTTGCTTCCTTGTAGTTGGATAGTTTCTCATGTAGCCTAGTGTTAAGATCTTTGCTTCCTTGTAGTTGGATAGTTTCTCATGTAGCCTAGTGTTAAGATCTTTGCTTCCTTGTAGTTGGATAGTTTCTCATGTAGCCTAGTGTTAAGATCTTTGCTTCCTCGTAGTTGGATAGTTTCTCATGTAGCCTAGTGTTAAGGTCTTTGCTTCCTCGTAGTTGGATAGTTTCTCATGTAGCCTAGTGTTTAGATCTTTGCTTACTTGTAGCTGGACAGTTTCTCATGTTATGCTGAGTTTGTTATTCGACTCTGCTTCTTTGTTCATGTTATGCTGAGTTTGTTATTCGACTCTGGTTCTTTGTTCATGTTATGCTGAGTTTGTTATTCGACTCTACTTTTTTGTTCATGTTATGCTGAGTTTGTTATCCGACAATGACAGAACACTCCAAGTGTCCTGGTTATTTGTATCTACTTTAAGCACAACACACGAGTCCACGAGGACTGTTTCTGAAAGTTGAACTGATAATCATAATACAAAATACGACTGAGCTAAAAGACATGACAAACTGAGAAATATTGTCTGTTATGCATCTGAGAATGACATATGATAACTTGACCGTTTATTCTAGATCAAAATGCGGGACATTTAATCAGCTGGGCGGAGAGTGGAGGTAAGACGGGTATCCACACAAACACTGGAATTCCCATTTATTTTCGAATCTGCCGTCATCAAGGATGAAAAAAAACAAAAAACAGGACAATATGGGACACATGTTATAAATAAGGGACATACTTGGGTATTGCGACAGAAGTAATACGATTCCCAGGACAAATCCATCAAATACGGTTCTGTCCCAGTCAATACGGGAAGGTTTGTTGTTATATATTTAATTTTATTATTATTATTATTATTCACATGATCTTAAAAATCCACTCCTTTCTCTCCTGGCATGTTTTTGTTTTTAAAGACGTTGAATCATATAATAGGTTTTCTATCCGTTAACTCATTCGCAGTTCTTTACTTTCTGCTTCGAGTCATATCATTAATTTTTGTGTCGAAATATGAAATATACATACACTTTTCATTAGTTTTATTCCTGAAATATGTATTTTCACTCGGTTTTTCCAGCCGTCCTGTAACTCGAGTCTTCCATCCCATATGTCTTGAAGTCATCCAGTGTTCTCCGTGATCTGTGAACTACTCTCCATAATAATGAGACAACGAAACCCGTTAGTTCCAGATGCTGGAGTTTGTTTTTTTTTAAGGTTTCAAGGAAAAAAAATCGTTGAGAAAGATAAAGTATGAAACTTTATATGCAGGAAACTCTCTACCGTAGAGAGCGGAACAACAACACAACTCCTTCAGATCATCAGAGGAAGTACCCCCCCCCCCTCAGACAAGTGTTTCGGCCCTTTAAACTCCTGACACTCTAAGGGGGGGTCATGACTCCCAGAGGTCTTGTGAGTTGTTGCTTTTTTTTCCGGTCCCGGGATCGAACCCATGATCTTCCAGTTGGCACTGCACTTTTTGAAGTGCGTCTTTAGCGATTTAGCTACGGAGGACTGGTATTGGTTGTGGCAAATGAAATTACTTATGTTCCCAATGCTTGTTTCGCATACTCCACAGCCAGCATGAGGCCTTTTCTGCTGTTTCTGAAAGGCTTCTCAATGCCCTTGCTCTTGCTTGTTCCTTTATGCCCAATTGCTTACATAGGTCATATGCTGATGTTGCTACGAATCCCCTTGCTCCCACTTCTACAGCTATCACTTTTGCCCTGATTCCTGCCCCCTGCCTCAGTTGCTTGACCAGATCATTGTACTTCTCCAATTTGAATAAATGCTGTTCCTCTATTCTAGTTTCATATTAGACCGTAAGCTCGATCATTATTAATTCCTGTTTTTCTGTGGAGTACACTACAATGTCCGATCGCATTCCTGTGTTCTTGATGGCAGTCGGGTATTCTCTTCTTTCTGGAAGGTCCGCTGTCACTTCCCAGTCATTTGTACCATCTAGCAGTGATGGTAAGGGAATGTCCCTGATTTCAATATTTGATGTCGTACCAGCACCAATGAAGTATTTAGGTGGGACCTCAACTCTTTTGCTGTTATTTGCTTTATCGTTTGCCCTGTCTATGATGGCTACTAGTTCCTGCAACACTCTGTTGTGCCGCCAGGTGTACCGGCCTTGCCTTAAAGACACTTTACATGCTGACAGCACATGTTCCAATGTTTGCCTTTCGTTGCAGAGAGGGCACTTTGTATCTTCTGATACACCCCATTTGTATAGGTTGGAGCCTGTAGGCAGAAGGTCATAAGTAGCTCTGATGATGAAGCTGAGCCTCAAGGGTGCCATTTTATATTTAACCCAGGTAAGAATTTAACTCTTTCTCCATAGTCAAGTCCCATGACTTCGTTAAAAACAAAAAATCGTTGCGAAAGATAAAGCATGAAACTTTATGTTTGACCCAGGTAAAAATTTAACTCTTTCTCCTCGGTCAAGTCCCATGACATCGTTAAAAACAAAAAAAACAAAACAACAAAACAAAAAAAAAATCACAAGTCTAAATATGGTTTTGTTTCGTAGTTTTGATAGAAAGGCATTAACATCCCTTTCGGTTTTTTTTTTGTTGTTGTTTATTTTTTATGATAAACACAACTGATTATTGTTAAATGATTACTGCTCAACCTGTTAGTGATTCGTCACTTCTGACTAACTGACTTGTCAATTCTACCTGAAGTGATAACACCGAAAGTGATAACAAAAATGAATCTGCATCTATGATCATTGCTTCAGATTCAAGAAAACAAAGCAGGTCCATTGATTAGCATTTTCATTGTCATGACCTGTGGTCAGTGAGGAAAACTGGAAGAAGTGGAGAGTTCTGAATATCTTGGATCACTACTAACTAATAACGGAGATACAATGAGGGAAATTAAAAGGAGGACATCTATCGCTCTTCAAAAAGCAAAACAAGTAAAGAATCTGTGGAGAAGAGCAAACAGAACTAAAAAAATAAGATTTTTAAGGGCATGCATCTTTCCCATCGCAGCATATGCCTGTGAGACCTGGACACTTAACAAAACAGCTGTGAAATGCATAGATGCCTTTGAATGTAAATGCTACAGAAGAGCCCTTCAAATATCATGGACACAAAAAAAGAACAAATGTATCCATAGTACACGAACTTAATATTGAAGAAGGTTGGCTAGTAAAGAGGATTAAACAGAGAAAACTGAAATATTTTGGACACATTAAATGTCATGAGAATTTAGAGAAGACCGCCTTGGAATGGGGAAAAAAAAGAGAGCCAAGGCGAAGATGGCTGCAAGACATCGTTGATAATCTGCGAATGGAACGAACGAACATTCATTTCCAAAGGGTTAAGAATTGGGCATGCAGGCCCGTCTAACATTCTGGACGCATCAGCAGCAGGCCATCGTGCTTACAACCGAGAGGCCTAGAGGAGAGCTGTTAGGGAGGCAAAGTTCCGCAATTTGACATATAAATGACTAGGTCAGTTCTTTCAGTTCACGAACAACAGTCATCTTTGATTGTCCCAAAAGAACCAGTTTTCATCTTTTTTCTTGTACGAATTTGTCAAAAGCGTTGTGTCGGCTGCCAGAGTAAGTCGATAATAGACTGCATTCTCATGCCAAGTACGGGGGTGAAGACGCTGTCAGATGAGGCAATCAGCGACCCATAGCTGACATGCTAGCGTCAGGGTTAGCGAACCATAGCCGACCAAGACCGTGTTCCACCTTTCCGTTGGCACCCCTATTAAAAGGCCTAGCCTGACTAACGGGGCAGGAATTGCCATAGTCCACATGGTGGTGGAGTCTGCTAAAGAAGCACTGCAGACCCCCTGCTTTTTAGCTGTACTCCGGGACTGAAAAAATAATTGCCACAACCCGCTTCCACGCCGATACGATGCTGTAGCCCAACACCTCCACAGCATCGGCTGCAAAGAACACCAGCTCGCAGTTACAGAGAGATAGCATAAGACAAAACAAGACAAGACAAGACAAAACAAGACAAGACAAAACAAGACAAGACATGCCAAGTACATGGGATACATACTTATAAACGGTACTTGCCAGCTGATCAGGCTGTTAAAAACGGGTGCCTGCCACATTTCTGTTAGGGAGATTTGTCTTTAAAACCCAGGAACATCTGCTTGCAGAACGAAACACACAACGCTACATAGGACAAGTCTGGCGCAGAATAATACAGATAAGGTTAAAAAGAAGTTAAGTTCAAAATGACACCCGTGTTCACAACGGGTAAAGATAAAAAAAAAACCAAGTTGTACTTCAAATGGATCTGGTAGGAAATCACAAGACGGAAGTCAATAGCTCAAGCATTTGAGGCATTTACAATGTCTCAATCTACGCCACTCTCGACTCTTATATTTTCTGTATCGATTCTGCGTTTGTATCTTCCCCAGACGCCCGTAGATTGTGACGGCTAATCAGTTTTGTTTCATAAATGTTCCTTTATAGTCGTGGATCGCTGCTGGACTTCGCACCTTCTGTTTGGGCGCTATCATGCCACAGAGGCACGAGGGAATACGATGTTAGTGCCCACACTTTCCTTGACCTGACGGCACACTAGAGGGTGATGTGGTCAGTACCCGGGGCTGGGCGTCTTAAGTTCAAGCTTTGACTGGGATGTCTCCAGTCGTCTAGTAGTTTTATAGTTTCCTCTGAAACTTGAGCTGATTGGCTGTGGGAGAACAGATTAGGTGTACACTGGAAAGCTTTGAATATTCACCATCTTGAAAGTATGGGCACCGGCAGGTCTGGCGAGAGAGAGGGAGAAGGGTAACCCCTGAAGCATGGGGTGTTGAGGGAGTGTGATGACCTTGTTTACATTAAAGCACGTAAATTATCATTACTTTCCAACTTCGTCTGAATATGAGGGCCCAATAGTACCTGACCCCGGGGCCTTACTTGGCTTTCCGTGGCCTTGTATATGAGTAACTCTATTCCCTTCTTACCCGGCTTATTTATTTCAAGATGTTGGAGTTCGGCATCAAGGACTATGACAAGAACAAAGTGGTTGTCCTAGAAAAGGATAGAGCGGAAAGTTGTTGGTTGTGAGTGGGTGAGAGAGGTTGGTGTTGTGAGTGAGAGAGGCTGGTGTTGTGGGTGAGTGAGGGAGGTTGGTGTTGTTGGTGAGTGAGAGAGGCTGGTGTTGTGGGTGAGTGAGAGAGGCTGGTGTTGTGGGTGAGTGAGGGAGGCTGGTGTTGTGGGTGAGTGAGAGAGGCTGGTGTTGTGAGTGAGTGAGGGAGGCTGGTGTTGTGGGTGAATGAGAGAGGCTGGTGTTGTGAGTGAGTGAGGGAGGCTGGTGTTGTGGGTGAGCGAGAAAGGCTGGTGTTGTGGATGAGTGAGGGAGGTTGGTGTTGTGGGTGAGTGTGGTGTTGTGGGTGAATGAGAGAGGTTGGTGTTGTGGGTGGGTGAGAGAGTTCGAAATGATAGTGACATGGTTTCTTGAACCCGAGTAGTGTTGGGTGTTGTAATTCATCTCTCTCTTTCATCATAGCCATATCTCTGCGGTTTCTGTTTTCCTTTCAAAGTTCATGAAACAACACACATTGCTCCATGCATTAATTTCCTTTTTTTTTTTTTTTTGTTACTGTATGAGGTGTAATTTTTTTTCTTTTGTACAAGAACATAATAACTAAGTAGGCCAGTAACAAGTGCTAAGTTTCTTGTTTCGCCTACGAGGGCTAAATTTTATGTTTCGAGTACGAGGGCTAAATTTGATGTTTCGCCTACGAGGGCTAAGTTTGATGTTTCGCCTACGAGGGCTAAATTTGATGTTTCGAGTACGAGGGCTAAATTTGATGTTTCGCCTACGAGGGCTAAATTTGATGTTTCGCCTACGAGGGCTAAATTTGATGTTTCGAGTACGAGGGCTAAATTTGATGTTTCGAGTACGAAGGCTAAGTTTGATTAATCAGTTTTCCCCCACTATATCTGTGACTCCTAAATATCAAACAAGTTATGGCCCTTGACGAATTATGAGAATGTGCTAGAAGTTCAGCGTAGCTAATCAGGGGAAGGCAAACCACCTCTAGTCAAGACCCTATACAATTTCCACAAGAATCTCATAGAAACGGGTTGTTTTTCAGCCTAGCCAAGTATCGATGTTTTATTAATGTTAGTGGAGCCCCATTTAGCTCCGTTCCTTATGTCAGTCTTTTTTTTTTTTGTCGTGGCCCTGACTGAACAGAGCTCAGTCTCATAATTGAGGTACAAGCAATAACAAGAGAGGTGCCCTCGCACTCGGTTCTCGTGACAGCCCTCTTTCAACAACTCCCTCAGCTCGAATCTGTGCCATCAACAGTTTACAGGACGGAGGTTATCAAAACTGACGACACCTTTGTCTAATATTTACAGAAACCTTAACATCATTTGATTGATGGCCATGTATGACCTTCACTTTTACATTCGTGGTATTTCTAAGGTCGTGACGACTGTCCTTGACCCCTACATGATCAAACATATCACATGAACAAACACAATTACGATCCCTGGGACATTTTTAACGTTTGTTTAGCTTTTCTTCGCATTATGAGTGACTGTATCATTATCATTCACACTAGGACAAATGATTTTACTAAAAAAAACGAAAAACAAAATTACAGTGGGGAGAGGAGAGGGGTATTTCAATTAGCTGTCTAGCAGGAATGCAAAGCAACATTTGCTAAAGACTTTTCAAAGAAAAGATAAACTGTCGCAATCTGCCCCACAACAGAAAAAAGGTGAAATCCTCGTTTCCATGCCATTAAGGCATATTGGAGATATGGTACTAGGCCCGTATTTCTTAGACCTCCGGCAAATGAAAGTGTGATGTGGTCAATATCAGGCCAGGCTGGTACCCATTTTTAAAACCTGGGTAGACCCCAGGGTCTTTTTTGGTGTGGTGGTACCAGAAAAATATCCCCAGTGCTGGGACTTGAACCCGTTACCACCGGATTAGTAGACGGAGCGCCTAACCACTCAGTCAACCAGGCCAGTAATAACAATAATAATAATAATAATAATAAGCCTAAAGAGTAAGCTAATCTATTCCTCAACATTGAATAATAAATGAGAGATAAGACTAAAAAAGACGACGTATTTATAGTGGAAGCTCAAAGCCAACATTATCACAAAACTTATATTCCTTGCCGTATAATAAACGTTATTTTTTGTTTTGTTTCCTGTAATTTCTATGTCTTTTATATTTTGAATTGTTTATATACTAAGCTATGTTATTTATACTAATGGAAGTGTTTTGGACACATTAAACGTCATGACAATTTAGAGAAGACAGTATTGGAAGGATACATAATGGGAAAAAGAAAGAGAGGAAGACCAAAACGAAGATGGCTGCAAGGCATCGTTGACGATCTGCAAATGGATGCATCAGCAGCAGGCCACACAACCGAGAGGCCTACAGGAGAGCTGTTAGGGAGACAAAGTTCCGCGAGGGACATGCAAATGAATGAATCAAATGGTAGTGTTAGAAGCTGATTTACACTCTTATTTGTTTTGAGAGAAAAAAAAATGAACTTCAACAATCAATGAGCCGGCATTTGAATGTACTGAAATCAAAAGCAAAACAAATGTTACTCTTGTCTTGTCTTCTTTTCTCATTGAAACATTAGAAAAATTCAACATCTTTGCAGCCGATGCTGTGAAGATGTAGAGACACAGTATCGTGTCGGATCGGGAGCGGGATTATGGCGGTTATTTTTACAGTCCATAAGTCGAGCTTAAAGGTCAGGGAGTGTCCACTACTTCTTTAGCAGACTCCACCACCATGGGGACTATAGTGATCCTTGCCTCGTTAGCCACGCTAAGCTTATTTTACCAGAGGTACTAACGAAGAGCTGGGATAGAGTCCATAGGGTCTTTGCCAGTTACGGTTCACTGACTGACAAACTGGGCAACGTCCTCATCCTTCCCCACTCCCCAGCATAGAAATCCGTAAAACCGCATCAAACAGGTCGTTTACACCTGTATTTAAGCCACAGATGTAAAACAGGTCGTGACCACTACACTCCAGTCATACCTGTTTTATAAAAAAAAGTATTTAGTCCGACTTAATCAAAGGTGACTATTACATTGTTGTCACAACGCACGAGTCTGAGGCGTAAATTAAGTAATGGACTGGACTGCTAAATATCAGTTTGTTTCTTAACGTATGTGGAGAATCAGTTTGTTTTTTAACGTATGTGGAGAATCAGTTTGTTTTTTAACGTATGTGGAGAATCAGTTTGTTTTTTAACGTATGTGGAGAATCAGTTTGCTTTTTTAACGTATGTGGAGAATCAGTTTGCTTTTTTAACGTATGTGGAGAATCAGTTCGTGCTGGAGTCATAGGAGGAAACTATTGCGCTCACCGACAAAACAGAATTTAATCACTGTGTGACCTCAGTGTAACCTAACGTTAACCACAATGGTTAAATGGTTAACGAATGTTGGATGTCTGTTGTTGGATCTGCTTCCAACTAGGAGTTAGATTTTTCTTGGAAAAAAAAAAACAAAAAAAAACAGCAGCAACTGATAATGTGACTGAGATTTGAAATAAAAACGGCCAACGAAACTGATAGTTGACTGTGCGTGTGTGTGTGTGTGCGCGTGCGTGTTTGTATGGGGGGAGGGGGGTCCCCTTCTCTTTCCCCCTAAACAGAAGCAAGCTGAAGTCAAGGCGTCAAAAACAGCATACAAGCTTATGAATATTATCAGCTCTTCTGAAGTCTATTATTGTACGCTATTTGTGCGTGGGTTGTAAATTAATGTGCGAGAAGCCAAGATAACTCTATCGCATGCAAACGGCTTAAAAATCCCAGCGCCCCCATGTTTTCATCTACTACGGGCCCCCGAAGCCTTCCGGGGCCACCCTTAAAACAAGAAAATCCTAAGGGCCCCGAAGCTATGCACCGACTGACCCCCCCCCCCAACCCCAGACCCCCTCCCAAACAGGGCCTGGTTGAGAGCAGCAGAGGTAAACAAACTGACAGGTCACATTGCAGCCCAAGGAAGTGTCCCCTCCAAATTCCCGGGTTCACATATTTTCCGGAACTATCGAAATGGGACGTGAAAGTTAATGCCTTTCGTAACAACATACAATTCTTGTGTGAAAAATCTTCTTCTGCTCTCATTTATGTTCAAACAGGAGCCGTTTGAAAAAATTTTAAAAAAACGCAGTCCTAACTCAGAATGTAACCTTCAGCTATTAAGCCTGATATAACAAGGCGAGTAAGTGAAGTGCAGCGCCTTCTTAAATTAATGAGCAAGTAATATTCGCTCAGAGTCCGGTGTTCATCACTATCATTATAATTAATGTGAACGGAACCACGCCAGTTAAAATGTTGTACGCGCATTTATTTTATTTCTCCCTCCCCCCCCCTTTGTCTCCCAATTTGAAAACCCTTGATGAGCAATATTAAGTATTTAGTGCATCTGAAGGTTTTCAATCTTAATTCTTACCAGTCGGTGACACGTAAAGGTATTTAAAAGGAGTCTGTGGTAAAGAATAAGTTAAGAACCGCTCTTCTATACAGCGTTTTTTTCCCTTTGTGTGTGTGTGTGAGAGAGAGAGACAGAGAGAGACAGAGAGAGAAGGGATTTTGGGCTCAGCGGCGGGGAGAAACACAAATAAATCTCTTGCAACAGCCGCGTGTGACCGTCCAACCCGGCCACATCCTCGTGCCGCGCTATGTTATTATTTATTGCAAAAACGGGTATATACTGATACCCAGCGGCTGGAGGGGTGGCTTGTGTAACAATGCCACTCACAACAAGAAAGATTGAAGATGATGAAAAGTAAATATCTTTTTTTTTTTAGTATTGGTTCTTAAATTAATTTTTCCCGAAAAGGGGTACTGGAGATTGGAGGGGATACACAGCGGCCTGCGTTTGCAACAGAAATAAACAGGAATGAAAAGAACAACAGAAGTGTAACACACAAAAAAAAACAATAAAATGTAAGAACAATAGAAATTAAGAAACAAGATAAAAGTAAGAAATAGCAGAAGTATAAGAAATAGAAGAAATATATGAAACAATAGAAGTATAAGAAACTGTAGACACGTATGAAGCGCTGTTGGTGTAAGAAACAACAGAAATGTAAGAAAGAGAGAAAGTTCTATTTCAGACAGAAAATGCAAGTCCATACACGTGCGGGCCGGTCTTCTGACGAAGCGTAAACAAAAAGTTCAAGATAAAAATTGTTTTGGTGCCCTTCGTCAGAGACTGTTCTATTTTTTTTTTCGCAACGTTAGTAAGGTCTTGGTGTGTGATTTTCATTAAGATCACTTGGTTCATCATCTTTGTTAGTGTTGACACCCCCACATTAAAGGTAAGGTAAAGGTAGTTCCATAGAAAATGCCGTATGGGATGAAGCGTTAACAGACCTCATTATGCTGGGCCATCAGTGTATGAGGTAGGGTGGCCAGTTCCTTTCCTTTCCAGATTTTCTCTGGAATCCATTTTACGAGGCTGGGTCGAAAATTGTAATTTTAGGTGAAAAAAAAAATCCCACTCGGCTGGGGATTCGAACCCTCGACAATTCGGTTAGACGAGTGCTCTAATCACTACATCAGCTGGTTACCATTCGGTTACTAGGCGAGTGCTCTAATCACTACATCAGCTGGTTACCATTCGGTTACTAGGCGAGTGCTCTAATCACTACATCAGCTGGTTACCATTCGGTTACTAGGCGAGTGCTCTAATCACTACATCAGCTGGTTACCATTCGGTTACTAAGCGAGTGCTCTAATCACTACATCAGCTGGTTACCATTCGGTTACTAGGCGAGTGCTCTAATCACTACATCAGCTGGTTACCATTCGGTTACTAGGCGAGTGCTTTAATCACTACATCAGCTGGTTACCATTCGGTTACTAGGCGAGTGCTTTAATCACTACATCAGCTGGTTACCTTTCGGTTACTAGGCGAGTGCTCTAATCACTACATCAGCTAGTTACCATTCGGTTACTAGGCGAGTGCTCTAATCACTACATCAGCTGGTTACCATTCGGTTACTAGGCGAGTGCTCTAATCACTACATCAGCTGGTTACTAGGCGAGTGCTTTAATCACTACATCAGCCGGTTACCATTCGGTTACTAGACGAGTGCTCTAATCACTACATCAGCCGGTTACCATTCGGTTACTAGGCGAGTGCTCTAATCACTACATCAGCTGGTTACCATTCGGTTACTAGGCGAGTGCTCTAATCACTACATCAGCTGGTTACCATTCGGTTACTAGGCGAGTGCTCTAATCACTACATCAGCTGGTTACCATTCGGTTACTAAGCGAGTGCTCTAATCACTACATCAGCTGGTTACCATTCGGTTACTAGGCGAGTGCTCTAATCACTACATCAGCTGGTTACCATTCGGTTACTAGGCGAGTGCTTTAATCACTACATCAGCTGGTTACCATTCGGTTACTAGGCGAGTGCTTTAATCACTACATCAGCTGGTTACCTTTCGGTTACTAGGCGAGTGCTCTAATCACTACATCAGCTAGTTACCATTCGGTTACTAGGCGAGTGCTCTAATCACTACATCAGCTGGTTACCATTCGGTTACTAGGCGAGTGCTCTAATCACTACATCAGCTGGTTACTAGGCGAGTGCTTTAATCACTACATCAGCCGGTTACCATTCGGTTACTAGACGAGTGCTCTAATCACTACATCAGCTGGTTACTAGGCGAGTGCTTTAATCACTACATCAGCCGGTTACTATTAGGTTACTAGACGAGTACTCTAATCACTATACCAGCCGGTCCCCACACATTTGGTTTGTGATATAGTTCAGAACTTTTCTGGCTGCAGGTTTCGTGAACGTTGATCCGGTGCTATTACGTATTTGGTCAACTCTGCAGCCGGCTTGGGTGCGAACCATACGTGGCGCAGTACTGATCTTTGAGGAAGTTTTACGATGTACAGAATCGGTGTAAGGACGCAAAATATTCCCATTCTGTCCTGCCTTCACTTGCAACAAGAGATTTGTGTCATCTTTCTGTCTTGAAGACTAGCAGAACATGTCCTTCAGGACTGTCGTTCCTTCATAGAAGACACAAATCCTGGGGAGAGAGACATGGCCATGACAGAGGTATAGAGCCACGACTCATATAGAGACAGATACTGAGCCACGACTTGTATATAGACAGATATAGAGCCATGACTCATATATATATACAGATATAGCCATGACTCATATATATATAGATTTAGAGCCATGGCTCAGACAGATTTAGAGCAATGACTCATAAATATATATAGATAGATTTGGACCATTCATTTATTTGCATGTCCCTTGCGGAACTTTGCCTCCCAAACAGCTCTCCTGTAGGCCTCTCGGTTGTAGCAAGATGGCCTGCCGCTGCTGCATCCATTTGCATCAACGATGTCTTGGTGCCATCTTCGTTTTGGTCTTCCTCTCTTTCTTTTTGATTTAGGGCCATGGCTCGTATATAGAGACAGAAGAAGAAAGCTAAAGTAAATATTTTGTGTTGGCGTGGGCTCCGCTTTCATGAGTTACTGCGGGAAAGATTCATCTAATTTTTAAATGTAAAAAGTTTGCCAAGAAAATGAAATGCTTTCCTTCCTTTCGTGACATGACCTTACAAGGACACCACCATAGACACTAAAAAAAAAAAAAATGTCACCTGTCAGTTCTGAGAAAGTTATGCAATGTAACAATACAACAGACTGGACAACAACAAAATGACGGGGAAAATAGAGAAAAAAATCTCACAAATCTATTTAATTACATCAACTTTTTATTTAAATGCAAAAAATAAAATTTTAAACATTACAATTTTGTCAAATATATCTTTATTTTTCTGCTTTCAAACCGAACGACCATCGCGGCATCGTCTAGCCACAGTACAGAAAGCATTGTCCACATGATGTGGTGTGCAGCCGTTGTGTCGTCTTTGTGTGTACACAATGTCTTAAGTAACAGGCGAGTAAAATTGTTACTTTTGAAAAAAAAAAGTATTTAGAATTGCAACTGCCGGCTTATGCAGTGCCCTTTTCTCATCTTGATTTTGTCTTAATCTTATGTAAGACATTTCTTTCTTTTTTTTTTCTCAATATGAGGACTTTCTATATTGGAAACCATAAAAAAACTGCAGAAAATGTGTCACTGAAACGCCAAAATTTCTCACTCATTAACATGGACCTGTTTAAAAAAAAAACAGTTCTTTAATTTTCCAATGCTTTTTTTTTTTTTGTTCTTTAAAAGCCCACTTATTTTAACAAGGCAACATCAGGTAACAAATCAAGTGTGTTTTAACACTTTAGAAAGGAAAATAATATATATTGCTAAACTGAGTATTCTTCAACTGTGTAATAAACAATGAAATTTATCCCATCATGCGAATCCAACCAGAACTCTATGACAGACCTCAAAGTGCTAAGGTGGAGAGAAGCTAACGACTAGACTGCACACATATTGTCATAACAAAAAGAAAAACTACACAAATAATATAAATAAAACATCTGATATTTACGACCAAATTAAATAAAGCTACACCGAACAATCTATCTCTACTTGAAATTCGCGTCCATCTTGTTACAAAGTTCTATAAAACATGATTACAGTGAACATGCATCAAAAATAGACAAATTCTGATATCTGAATGCTATACTTGTACTTGTATCCTTACACTTTTGGTTAGTTCATCAACGCAAGTTTTCAACTCTTCTCCCACATAGCCACACCAAAGCATTTAAAAAAAAAAAAAAAACTTGGAGCAGAACCATTTCAAGAAACATTCATGTATCAGGCTTGAATTTTTTGGTGGATTCTTTCTGCTAACTAAAATCTGAAGTATCTCTTTTGTAGCCACAATCTCAGTCTCATTTTGTGCAACTAAAATCTCCAAGTCCTGCTCATGTAACTACAATCTCCAAGTCTCCCACTTCTTCAACTGCAATCTCCGAGTATTATTTGTGTAATTTCCAAATCTCCCTTGTGTAATCATGCTCTCCGAGTCTCATTTTGCATAACTACAATCTCCAAGTCTCCTTTGCGTAATTATAATTTCCCAGTTTGTGATTCTGATTGAAGTTTACAATCTCCGAGACCGTGATTCAAGTTTTTAAAACTAAGAGCTGTTAAAATTATACAGTAATTTTCAGTTTTAATTAGGAAAAATGCAATATTTGAAATTCATGGCCAGAAAAAAAAAAAACAAAAAAATATTAATTTGACGATCTTAGAACACAAAGTCCCATATTTGCTGACCGTAACGTTTTAAGATCGAGATATTGCATTTATAATCCCTTTCTGCGGACATTAATTTCTGTAAAAGCTGTGGTATAGGTCTGAAATTATTTCAAAACATAAAAATGTCACTTCTCAAACGGTTTTTTTATTATTATTATTATTAAATAATACACACACAACACAAAAGTGTTTTCTTGGGAATGGCGTTGCAACTTTTCCAAATCAAAATTTAAAAAAAAAAAAACAAAAAAGTAAGACTGAAAGACATTCAAGCAATGTACCTTTCAAATGAAGGCCAGCACTTCAACAAAACACACACTCTCTGTGTCATCACAATTCACCAACACTCAACTGTACTTTACGGTCATCGCTGCCATCCTTCACAAACACACACAACGTGGTCAACGGACCATGCCAGTATGCATTTTTTTTCCACACATGCCACAGCAAAACTTCAATCACTCAAACTGTGATGTGACCAGTGTAAAGCCTAGAAAATGATATAATCATTATGTCTCAGTTTCCAAATCAATACAGCTTTATGACAGTAACTGTACATATTTTCTCACGACTAATTTACCATGACATGACTCCAAATAATGTTTACATTTCACATGAATGAAATCAATGACTCTCACGAATTCAATGACCCTCAGAATTTCATCAAAGCATTTTTGCTCACAATAAGAACACTGAATTCAGACTTTATGACTATCTCAGTATATCATTATCCTTATTTATTTCTGTATTTTCTTCTCATCTCACTGTGCAAGAAAGATTCGTTTAGTTTCATATCTTCAGTCTGCTTTGCTTAAAGGAACAAGTTCAGCGGCAGAACCGTGGGACTTCTGCCCAAACTTAATATACATCCCTAATGATAATAATCACATCACCACCATGGTCATCATCATCGCTATAATTAACCTGCAAAAGCCAGACAAGCACACTTCAGCGGAAACATTCCTTTATTCTTCTGCTTATCTCCTGCACTTAGGGGGTCCATGCTCCTGACAATTGTCCCCGTCACATGTCTCTTTCCAGGATCTGTCCCAATTCCTCTACATACCACATCACCCAACCCACCGCTGTCTCAGTGACAATCACACTACATTACAATTTTGATGAAAAGATGTTCCTTTCTATTTTTAAAGTGGAAACCTTGTACTCAAGTGCAATAAACATACTACTACTACTACGAATGCTAACTCAGACAAAGACTGCCCCTTTTGTTTGTTCATTAATCTTTCAGTGTTTGTCAGTAGTTATTCATTGTCTGATAAGCCATTTCATTTTACATGGAAGACAAAAAAAAAAAAAGGGGGGGGGGAGATTTTGAGGGGGGAGGGAGGGCGGCGTGTGGGGGCTAAGTACAAATAAATTTGGAAGCAGTCCTGACAAGACCTTTATTAAGATAATTAACATATTTAGTGAAAGTGTATTAAAGACAGTTTTGTAAACTGAGGGTTAGGCTCTGGTGTAATTAACTCTTTACTGACTTGTCTATAAAAAGTTAGTACTATCAAATGTGGAAACGTACAGAGACTGTGCAAAAACAATCCACTGTAGCAATAACATTACATAACAACACATATTTTGCATATGAAACATAACAAGAGAAGGCAGTTTTATAAGGTTTGTGTTCTGTAGATATAATGACCGACATTAAAAATGTCTACATCATTTAATATCATAATAAAGCAGTATTATCATTATTACTCATAAAATAATATGAACTGATAATAAGTTCTTCGGTCATAATGACCATTTATCAATACAAAAAAAAGGACACAATATATATCTTAGCATAAAAAAAAGAACATATCTGATACAAAAGTGTAAAAGTATGTAACTATATTAAACATCATAATATTAATTAAATTGCTTTACGCACATCCTTGATCAAGGTGTAATATTTCAAACAAAGTGCTTTGTTACAGGGATTTACATGTAATACTTGGTAAATGTGACATCTTACTTCTACTGTACACTGACAATGTAACAACAGAACAGATAGAATAGCTATTTACCAGGTAATCAAGTCGAACATCGACTCACGTAAGGTGTAAAACTGAACCACAAAGACTGGTGTAAAGACAACAAAAAAAAAAGTTTAATGCCAAAAAAAAAAACAAAAAAAACCCCAACCTGAAATAACAGACCTGGAGAAAACATGGCAAGCACTCTTGTTTTTGATCTATTTGCTACCTTCAAGTACAAAATATATTTCTTTAAAAAAAAAAAACCCTTACAGCGCACAAGGAAGCAATTACACATTTAAATCTCCTATGAAACTTAAAAAAAAAAAAAAATGAATTCATGTTTTAGCAAAATTTCATTTCCTCTGCAACTCAAAATACATTTCTAATTTGAATTACATCTATTTTAAAAATTGACCTGCTTTTGCATAAATAGTTTTATGTTTGTGAAACATGATAATAGTTTTTATTATGTAATTTTTTAAAATAATTTTTTAAAAGAACTTTTATAAATGACAATCTGTTGAAAGAGCTCAAGGGAGCTCTTTTCTGGAAAATATAAGAAAACAAAAGATATGCAAACTCTCTTCTCATAGACAAATATTTTCTGTGTGATAGGGTCATCTTGTTTTATGATAGACTTTACTCTCACTTTAAAGGATATCTTATAACTATTTACACAAATAAATATATCTCTCTTAAGTTAGGCATGAAAACTTGGACATGTGCAATTACATGGATTTATTGGAGTGTGTCAATATATGAATCAATGAAAAAATAGATCTTTGGGAATAATACCTTGATCCCTTTTACAGTTGTCTGACAGGGGAGGGAAGGGGGGAGGGGACTGTGAGTAGCTGGAAGGGGTTCGATACTTTTGTGAAATATTCACACATCAGAAAGATCACTTTTTTTTTTTCCCCTCCAAACATCTCACTCTCAATCATCATTTGGAAAAGAATACATTTTGAAATGAGCAAAAATAACTTTATAGTTAAAATATAACTCTTGTTTATAAAGTTATACTAAGAAAATATAACATGCATGAAAAATAAACTTTGCATAACAGACTTTGATTTCATAGATTTAATGAGTAATAACATTCAGCCACATCTCACAGATTTTGATATTGGAATGAAATAACGCAAAAAAAAAAAGAGAGAGAAAAAGAAAACGAAGGGGGAAAAACTCTCTTGGCAGACTTGCATGACCCAGTAGTGTGCTTGTTTTGATTAATACATGTATTATGCATTCATATTGTGATTCATTTTGTAAATTTAAAATAGCAACATGAAACTGTTGTCATGGATGACAGACACATATAAAGATATGATGAATAACAAACATTCTAAGCACACAAAAAAATATTTAAAAACTGTGTGTACAACAAAAAAAACAAATCCTACTTTGTGAAACACACTGAAAGGAAACAAAAAAAAAAAAAAACAACAACAAACTTTCATCTTGTGGTAATTTCATGGATTCAACAGCACAGAATAGATGGACAAGGTGTTAAAACCATTCTTAAAGATTACTTGAATAGAGAAAAATGGTTAGTGCCTCTATTCTTCCATTGTTAGGGCTTTCTCTCAGTCCCAAGGCTCTTCTGAGCTGAAAACAAAAATGGGTACCTGGTTTCTTATTTAGGAAAGGAAAGGGCAAACAAGACTGATACTGGCCATGTCATCCCCCAGTGTGTGGTTAGGTCATGGAAAATATGGGCACTAACACAATGTTCCCTATATGACTCGCTTGTATGAAATGTGTCCCGGTGATTATCAGAAGTCATGTAATGGAGGTTTATCAGATTACACAAACAGCAGACACAGAAGACAGCAAACACAGAAGACAAAGTTTCTTTCTTTGATTAATTAAGATTAAGATTCTGACATATGCATTTAATTAATATGGCAAGTGTTTTATCTATATTAAGAAGTTCTCAATTATTAAATACTAAAGCTTTCAGTTTCATTTCACCAAATGCTCCTCTTGTCCCTTTTTCTCTTCAATTTTTTGAAGCCCTTTTCTCCTCAACAGTTCTAGACCCTATTCTCCCAAACCGTGGGAAGCCCTATTTTCCCAAACAGTTTGAAGCCCTATACTCTCAAAATAGTTTGAAGCCCTATTCTTAACAGTTTGAGACCCTAGTCCTATTCTCCTTAACAGTTTGAGACCCTAGCCCTATTCTATCAAACAGTTTGAGACCCTATTCTCCCAAACAGTTTGAAGCCCTAGTCCCCTCAGTTTTGTTTGAGGCCCTGCTCTGAGCACCAGAGAAATGACAACAAACCACATCCTAAAGTCCTGGATGTATAAAATCTGCCAAGTAAAAGCAGGTGTGGAAATATCAAATTCACTACAAGTTTTATGTTTTAAGAATTGTTAAAAAAAAAAAAAAAGATTTACAAAGATTTGCCACAAGCATGCAAGTGGTTTTGGTGATGACTGAATGATTAACATGGAATGGAATATAAATTATATTTGTGTTTTCCTTCAGCAAATGTGGTCTGACTGTCTGAATTACTGACCATAGACTTCGTTTTCATAATCACCACAAAGTCCGCAATTCAATAAATACATCTCTGAAACTCTCAATTTCAGATATATTGCCCTCATCTTATAGCAAAAAAAAAAACAAAACCTTCGACAGCATTCTTCAAAGATCTGACGAACCACCAAAATGAGACCATACAGAAGTGTTGAGAAATATTTCAATATTTTGTATCTGCTACTGCTACAAGTCATGTTTTATTTAAAATTTTTATAAAAATCAAAAACTCCCATCAATATTTAAATATGATATTGTTATTTTGGATAAATAATATGGTTATCTATTATTAAATAATATTAATCATTTGTTTTCTTTGATAATTATAATGTTCAGCTCAAAGATAAAAGCCACTTTCAAGCTCGGATACGAAGAACATCAGCGGCCAGATCTTTGCAAACTGGACATCTTCTTTCACTTTCGGTGGGCTTGTTCACGATTCCTTCTGCACATTCCATGCAGAAAAGATTATGCCCACAGGGCACCAGGGCAGCCACAACATCTGCTTCTTCACAAATCTTGCATACCCGTGGTGTAGGGGAGTTGTGAGGTCCCGATGTCTCACTCAAGGAGCAGCTTTTGCTTGCAGGACTCGAGTCACCGCTGGGGAACCCATTTCTGTGAGTCGTGAACAGATTAGCATCTCCAGGAAATGATCCAAGTGACGAGACTTTCAAAGATCCCATAAAACTATTTAGTTCTTCACTCATCCCTCCTTGCAAACCACTGATCAAGGTATCCATGTTGCTCATCATCAGGTTCATTCCTAGGCTGGATGTAACATTATTGCTGGGTTGAAACAGGTTGCCCAAGACCAAGCTCCCTTTGGTGGAGGTGGCTGGCGCAGTTGAAAGGAGAGGAAAACTCGTGAAGGCTGATGGTTCTGCTGGCTCACTCATACCTCTCAAGGATGGACTGCCCATGGAAGCTCCAAATGAATTATGTAACTGATGAGTGGAGAAGGAACCCTCAGTGTTAAAATCATGAGGTGGTGAAATGCTAGCAGAACTGCTTGAGGATGAGGACATGCTACCCACAGACATGTTGTACTGAAAGGAGTTTCCGCTTCTAGCCAAATTCATTAAGTTGTTGGTTCTACTGGTCACAGAAGGACCAGCACTGAGCGTTGGGTTGTAGTCAGACGTGGCTACACTCCAGGTCGAAAAATGTCCATTCTGAGCTGGTAGCTGATCTGGCCCGTTACCATATCCTCTCCAGTTGTGGTTGCTCTGTGCTGGAGCACTTGCGGGGGAAAACACATTAAAACCTTGGCCATGGTTGCCGAAGCTACTGCCATTGATGCTGTAGTTGTTGACAGACATAGCACTGGAGTTGTGACCATTCTGGGAAAGTGTCTCATTATGATAAAATGTATAGTCATTTCCGTTCTGTTTCTGCTCGTCGCTCCAGCTGGCTGGCAGGTTGGTGGTGTCCTGGAGGCGACAGTGCCTGGTACGCGTTTCGATGTGCCGAAGTATCATCATCTTGGCTCTCTCCACATTTTCTGGCTGACCTCTTATTTCAAAGATCGGGGCCTTGTCTCGGTTTGGCGTGACAATAAACGTGTCCGTGTTCTGTTGTATTGCCTTGATTGTCTGCCCTTTCAAGCCCACGACTAAGCCCACCACTCTGTAAGGCACAGTGACCTGTATCATGACGTCTCCCTCTCGGCTCATGACCTTGTTCGAGTCCAGACCTCCGCCGGCCTTCTGGTGGTTCCTCGAGGCACGAATGTGTGTGAAATGTTCGGCAGCGTTTTGTATTTCCTCCATAACGTGAAGAACCGCTTCCTCCTTGCCCGTCACAACGAAGACTGGCGACTGTGTCCGCATGGGCGTCTTGATGTACGTGTTCGTTCTTGCTCTCAAATCTTTTATCTTGCACCCTGAAACAAAAAGTCGGTGAACGTAAGATTTCTGTTTATGAAAACGCTACCATCAGAAAGTAGATCGGAAAATGTCACGTAAATACAAACACACATAAGCCGTGCTTCCAAATTCTTTCTGTACAAGAAACAACGTAGGTTTAATTTTGCGCGGAAAAAAAAACATGGCTAAGACCGGATAAATTTGCCATCTGATAAATATATAATCTGTAAAAATGTTCCGGTTTAACATAAAATGCAAACTAGTAAGGTCCAGCAACAAATGTAAAGCTACACGTAGATACAAAATATCATACATTATCTATTAGTTCAAAAATTCATTACCGAACAAGAGTGACAATAAACAGTACTGAACTACTGAAGTGACAAATGACATGGCCATTAAATGAAAAGGACAATTATGCCAGACTTTTTTTTTCCCTGAAGATATCAACGGATATCAGGCATGTTTAACAACATTCCGTCCTGCCACAATTTCCTGTCATTTCACCGCTTTCGGAAAATATCACAGAATTCTTCTGGCAATCCTTTAACTCTTTCTCTCTTCAGAATGAAACTTTTAGTTTGGCGTCGGTGACACGCTCCATTAAGCAGTTTACAGTCGAAGATCACAAGCACATTGGGGACATTTTCACACGTCGACGGCACAGAGACGGTCTCATATGCAAGGGCGATCAAGGTTAACGCGGTGGACAAGGCCTACTTGATCAAACGACCTGGACTGATGGATGCTTATACACGCGCGGCCCGCCGCATGAGAAAGTATCATTTACATCACGTTACAGGTAAACTGCAAGACATCACGAAATATAATAACGTAACCAAACTATCATTACACATCGCCTATATAAACCATCTCCCACTATGACATACAATAGCTATAATTAGAGTAACATACACTGTGTATCATTATCTAGGTGTATCTATTGTGTATCATGTCAGAGCATAGTTTTTTTTTAATATTCAAATTTCGCTTTTGTTCTGACTTTTATGAGGACAGAGTGTGGCCGAATCTATTATCATCGCGGCTACTCGGACTGAAGGTAGTAGAGTGTCCCCATCACCCAAACCTCCGTTGTGTCCAGGTCGTAGGCAATTATTCGGGTTTCATGCCATAAGAGGAGGCTCTCCTTCCATGGAAGTGATCAGAGCACCACCATCCTTCCCCCCTCCCTCCCAGAGGGCAGCAATAATGACAGCCCTTACTGTCTTAACTGACCTTTGTCACAACCGTCGCGACACCTCCTACAACTTGCACATCTCTTTCATATAATACGATTACACACCCCCCACGTTATTTTGACATCTCATACCTCCTATAAACGTTATTACGACATCTCACAACTACTCTGAACGTCATGGTGACAACTCTTAAGAAGTCTTTACGTCAGTGTGACGTATACCTAGTCCAACCGGTATTATGACATATAACTAGTCCAACCGGTATTATGACATCTAACTAGTCCAACCGGTATTATGACATCTAAATAGTCCTTTCGGTATTATAACATCTAAATAGTCCAACCGGTATTATGACATCTAACTAGCCCAACCGGTATTATGACATCTAACTAGCCCAACCGTTACTATGACATCTAACTAGTCCAACCGGTATTATGACATCTAACTAGTCCAACCGGTATTATGACATCTAACTAGTCCTACTGGTATTATGACATCTAACTAGTCCAACCGGTATTATGACATCTAACTAGTCCTACTGGTATTATGACATCTAACTAGTCCAACCGGTATTATGACATCTAACTAGTCCAACCGGTATTATGACATCTAACTAGTCCAACCGTTATTATGACATCTAACTAGTCCAACCGGTATTATGACATCTAACTAGTCCAACCGGTATTATGACATCTAACTAGTCCTACTGGTATTATGACATCTAACTAGTCCAACCGGTATTATGACATCTAACTAGTCCAACCGGTATTACGACATCTAACTAGTCCAACCGGTATTATGACATCTAACTAGTCCAACCGGTATTACGACATCTAACTAGTCCAACCGGTATTACGACATCTAACTAGTCCAACCGGTATTACGACATCTAACTAGTCCAACCGTTATTATGACATCTAACTAGTCCAACCGTTATTATGACTACACACAGGTTCTCTTACGTCATTTTTACCAGCAGACCGACCAAAAAAAAAAAAAGCTTAGTCGAAACATCTATTTTTTTGTGTTTTTATATGCCGTGTAGTTTTGGTATGTGATTCTTGGAAAAAAAAGGATTTTTTGTCGAATTGTAGATTGTTGTATATTCTTCATGTATATGTGCTCTTCTTGCTTTCTGCTATTCTTTGCTGCTATTGGTTTTTTTTTCCACTTTCACAACTCTTTCTATCCCACTTTCTATCCCATTTTCACCACGCTTTCTATCCCATTTTCACTACTTTTTCTATCCCATTTTCACCACTCTTTCTATCCCACTTTCTATCCCATTTTCACCACGCTTTCTATCTCATTTTCACCACTCTTTATATCATACTTTCACCACTCTTTCCATTTTATTTTTAAACCATACAGCACCATCTATTCCCATTGCTGGAATCAGTTTTACCGCAGTCATTTCTCTTATCTCTAAACGTCATTGTGACATATAACTATCTCTAAACGTCACTGTGACATATAACTATCTCTAAACGTCACTGTGACATATAACTATCTCTAAACGTCATTGTGACATAACTATCTCTAAACGTCATTGTGACATATAACTATCTCTAAACGTCATTGTGACATATAACTATCTCTAAACGTCATTGTGACATATAACTATCTCTAAACGTCACTGTGACATATAACTATCTCTAAACGTCATTGTGACATATAACTATCTCTAAACGTCATTGTGACATACAACTAGTCAGACGTCATTACGATAACTCTAACTAGCCCGAACGTCATCTCTTAACTAATCCAAACGTCATTATGACAACTCGTAACTAGTCTGAACTTCGTGACGACATCCCGTAATTTGTCCGAACGTCATTACAGCATTCAGCAAGTTCATCCCGATCACATTCCATAAGGAAGTAGAAACAGCAACCACAACCCGCGTCTCGAATTCTCTCTACCAATATTTATCTTTAATCCGGTCTTCAAATAATGGAAAAGACACTTCTGACGTGCTGTGTCAATCTCGTGGTGACACCCCCCCCCTCCTCCTACCAGGAAAGTGTTAACTCGCTGCAACTGTTTTCAACTCGAGGCTGGAAATAGTTTACACTCTAGAAATGAAACTGTCAAAGTACAAATCTGCCCCACGAGAAACAAGTGCGGCATCTTTCGACGTTTTTGATTGTATGGATAATATAATGTCTTCAGTTTGAAGGGACTGGAAATAATGTCTTCAATTTGAAGGGATTGGAAATAATGTCTTCAATTTGAAGGGATTGGAAATAATGTCTTCAATTTGAAGGGATTGGAAATAATGTCTTCAATTTGAAGGGATTGGAAATAATGTCTTCAATTTGAAGGGATTGTGCAACAGTTACAATGGCTTTTTTGCGAAATAATATCTCCGATGTTAAACTGGTTCTGGCTGCAAAAAAGAACTACATCAACAACTCATGTTAATCGAAAACCAACTGTACAATAATTATGCAAAAGGAGGACTAAAACTTGATAAGTTATTCAAATGAGGTAACGAATGAAACGACTGAACAGGCTTCTCAATAAGAATAGAAAAAAGATCGTTATCATCATCATCATATGGAGCCGCGCCAATGGCCGTGGGATCATTTGGTGTCAACTTCTTAACACAGATAAAACACTTGCCATGTTTTTCTTTTCTTTTCTCTCTTCTCTCGTACTACCTGCTCATGCTGATCTTTGATTTTCCTTTCTCCAGGTTTTTGTTTGTTTGTTTGTTTTTAGTTCGTAGTCGTTTTCAAATTTTCCCTTTCGCTCACTGACTGGTCTCATCTTTCCTTTCAAGAACTGATTTTTTAAAGACCTTACTTCTGTGTCTGGCAATGTTATATACACCAAGGAGAAAGCAAGTAGTATCAGCCCATGTTACAATGCAGAAACACAAGATGGGCATGGATGGGGTAACTCTTGGTTTAATGGCATCACCTTGATCTAACATGGACCACGTGACCTATCTTCAAGACGGGTGATCTAGGAATGATCAAGACCGTCAAACTACCTCCTCTTTTGTTTCATGATAAGCAGTTGTGATACTGCAACAAAGTCCGGATCGATGTGATACGTGGTAGCATATGGACGGCCCCATTCTACCACGTCTTTTCTTACACGTTCCTCACCAAAGGCGGCGTCAAACATCTACAGCTCTCATTAACAAGATCCAGCCATTATAGTTATGAGAAAACAATTAGAATTAGACATCCCACACACAACTCATTTTTAGTTCTTAAAGAAAATGCAGACAGTTCCCGACTGACGTAGTTATTACAACCTTTTTAAGCGAGTCTCTTTTTACGTTTTGTCTGATGTATGCACGCAGCATCTTTCGAAACATTCTCCATAGATGATGCCGAGAAACACAGTTCACATATGATTTAAGCATAAACTTTGTCCACCTTCTTTTCTTCCGTATCATTCTCAATATCACCTCCAAAGCACTTGGAAGACATCTGTGAAACTGGCCCTTTTCTCACTCACGTGTACGCTCTACTGTCAAACCATGGGACAGAATATGCACGTTTCTGTGAAACACATTTTACCATATCACAGAGATGTAGGGAAACTTTCCCAGGCGCACGGGCTTGAGCAAGCATTGGCCTGAACTTCTCCTCGTATACACGTATACTGAATGTGTTACGTGGATACTTTGATCCGGCTTTACGCATTTTGAAAATTTCTTACCTAAGTAGGGATTTCCGTTATGTCGAGAGCCGTCTGCACCAAAATAACACATTCTCCCCCCGCGTAATGTATCAACAGCTCTAATTCTCGGTACATTAATGAAATTCAAGAGATGTGTTAAAATATTTGCATTGCTCGTGTGCATTTGCATGTCAAATACGAGTCCCCTATGCCATCAGTGATGATTGAGCTCCCAGAACACACCCTCCCTACAGCAGGAACTCGCATCTAATCGCAAAATCTCAACTCAGTGCTTGTCCATGGAGTACAAAAGCGTCGAAAATCGATCAGTAAATGAACGATATCACGTTCACTGGTTTCAACCAAATATGTACGTCTGACGTGGGACACGAATGAGTAATTCTGTAAGGTATCTAGCCAGTGGCTTTATATTGATATTGTGGCGCGTGTTTGTGTGTCCGCATGCTCAAGAGTTCGCTAGCGGTTAGACTGCTTTAATATACAACACGTGTTAACTTGTGACGTGTGTGTGTTTGGGGGGGGGGGGGTGTGACATTTTTCTTCGTCATATAACTTATCTGTATGCGCCTTCCAAGTGCATTCGAATCCACATGCAACAATCATATCCACAGCTGTCACTCACTGGAATGTTGCTCAATACACATCATGTTTAGCTACCTCTTTTTTTTTTTTTTTAAATACTGTGCGATGTTTGGTGATCAAACAATTCCAATTCTTCCCACGTTTCTTTGTAGCCGTTTCTCTTCACTGAGTTTTTGCTGAACGGCTTTCAAGGCAAGTGGTCGTATACCTTAAACGTCCGACATAATGTCCGAGTTATATGTTAGCTTCCATCTAGTGACAGCTGCTGTCAAACATAATGTCCGAGTTATATGTTAGCTTCCATCTAGTGATAGCTGCTGTCAAACATAATGTCCGAGTTATATGTTAGCTTCCATCTAGTGATAGCTGTTGTCAAACATAATGTCCGAGTTATATGCTAGCTTCCATCTAGTGATAGCTGCTGTCAAACACAATGTCCGAGTTATATGTTAGCTTCCATCTAGTAATAGCTGCTGTCAAACACAATGTCCGAGTTATGTTAGCTTCCATCTAGTGACAGCTGCTGTCAAACAATGTCCGAGTTATATGCTAGCTTCCATCTAGTGATAGCTGCTGTCAAACATAATGTCCGAGTTATATGTTAGCTTCCATCTAGTGATAGCTGTTGTCAAATAAATTGTCTCTGCTAGCTTCTATCTAGTGACAGCTGTTGTCAAACACAATGTTCGAGTTATATTCTAGCTTCCATCTAGTGATAACAGTTCTCAAACAGTGACTGAAGTTTCTGCTCAGTGGAGAGTGGATAAAAATTAGGCTTTATGTCGATGGACAAGAAAGTAAACGTGAATGACAGAAGACATGACGCAGAAATGACTCGCGACGCCTCACGAATTATATAACTCTTAAGTGATGAACATTTATAGCAATATTTTCTTTATACCATAGCAGATACACCCTCGGCAGTAATTTACAAATAACCAGCTGATGACGTAAACAAAAGAATAAAATTCTTATAGCTAGAATCGTACAATCTCGTCTTCTGTGTTTGATTTATAAAACCAATAGCAGACAGTCTTCACAGGCATTAACATAACGGTTTTTGTGTTCACGATGTAGTTAAAAAGTACAAATGAAGAACTAAAGCATGTAACTGTCGTTTGTGTGGTGGGGTTATTAAACCCAAGTTGTTTTTTTTAATACCGGAAGCCATTAAAAAAAAAAGATTAAATAAGATCAGTGACCGTTCAGCTCTGTGAGTGTGCAACTACGAGTAAATCGGTACCGACTGAAACAGTATAGAAAGGAGATGTAAGATCATTTTAATCGGTCGGGAATAACTGTATATTGAGCATGCAGGAAGGTGCCAACGGATCGGATGGGGGTTATGTTTTCATCTAAGGACAAATGAGTAAGTATTTTGTCAATGGATATAGATATATACATATATATGGATATATATATATATAATACGCTTGATTGTGATGTATATTCTGTGATGTGGAAGCATGGAAGTTGTGCGTCGATCCCTCCGACCCACCCTGGTATGGTGGATAGGCAGTTTTTTGTTTGTTTGTTTGTAATGTACATGTTCAATGTGAGATTTTGATATCATGTAATACGCACTGAAGAATTATATATGCATATGAATTTATGTATCACTGAATTTTGTTATATATTTATTGCCAATAGTTCCTTTTGATTACAATCAGACAATTAATCATTAAGAACAGTAGTTTGCAATTTATATATGGGACACTTTTGTTTTAATCATACTAACCCAATATATATGTGCGAGTCATCCCCTGTTTATGCTTTATTTTACGAGGGAATCGAAAGTCTAGATTAAGGGTAAAGGCTGATCTTGTCATTTATAATATAATTGATGATCTTTGGGTGAAAATCAGTATTTGATTTCCCTTATTGTAATGTTCTGATGTGAAGAAATGACAGAGATGGGAATACATTTAAAAACAGATCACAGGCCAGACTTAATACGGTTAATCAAGCATATAAGAACAATCAAATATCTATCTCTTGTAACCTACAATATAAACAGTATAAATAATATACAATTATACACATTTCTTCCTACACGACAGAACTTGACGTTTTTAAGGAAACCATAAAATTAGGCAAGGAAGGTATGCCTGTAACGTTTGACTCAAGTTCATTCAAAACGACGTTTTTTTTTCTCTGTCTTTCAACTACACTGCCCAAACCTGTTGTGCATAGCAATGTCTGCAGTAATGCAGGTTAACACTATGTTGTTATATTTATCTATATTTGATCACGTGTCCTGAGCTTACGAAGCTGAGTGAGTTCACACGAAATGAAAATCACGCTCATGCGCAGATGTTTCGGTCGTCTTCAAGACCGACTTGGTTACCATGGACACCTCAACCGCTGGACTATCTGCAAATATCTGTCAGCATTTGGTAACTTGCGCAAGGATACCCACGTTTTATCTGAATATTTAAGTTTGCATAAACACGGATAGTCATGGAAAAAAAGTTTGTACTAACATGGACACCCAAGGTAAAGGTTTGCACCAACACGGACATCCATGGTCAAGGTTTGCACCAACACGGACATCCAAGGTCAAGTTTTGCACTAACACTGACATACATGGTCAAGGTTTGCACCAACACGGACACCCAAGGTCAAGGTTTGCACCAACACGGACATCCAAGGTCAAGGTTTGCACCAACGCGGACACCCAAGGTGAAGGTTTGCACTAACACTGACAGTCATGGACAAGGCTAGGACTCGCAGATATCATGTACTTCAAATTGGACTTAAACGGCTTAATGTATTTTTAATAGACTGGCACATTGCCGAAACAGTAGCGCTCTAAGCCCATGGTTTCACATCCACTTTACACAACCAAGCAAGCGGGCACGGATTAAGAGCTAACATCTCTCTTATACATAGCAGGTACTCCGTCTCTAAAAATGAATAGAAGAACGTGACTTTTGTGAAAAGCAAAGAATAAACAAGGGCAAGCTAAGTTGTATGTAAATATTGGAGTTACGCACTAACTCCGCGTAATCGCGCGTGCAGATCTGCCCGCGGACACAGAAATAACCAGAGCATGTTTGTTCAAGGTGTCTGGGGTAGCAACTGTCACTTTCTATCGATGTGAGAATCATCGAAATTTGTTGTTGTTGTTGTTGTTGTTGTTGTTTCATTTTACAAATAAAAAGGAATAGATCTATGTTCTGTCCTTCACCTCTGCAATACCTTTCCATCGTAGCTAAACTCATAAGTGATATTTCTTTTTTTAACTTCAGCCCCCCCCCCCCCAATATCTGCTTTACTTTGATTACATGTCCCCTTAAAAGACATCTACTTTGATCATAGCATTATTGTCATTGCGTACTTGCAGGAGAATAGCTGAACCAATTCTGTTATGTGAATCAATTCGTTTTATCAATTTGACTGTCAATCTGATTGTGAGAATTCACGTGTGCAAAATAGCTCTGTTGTATCGTACATTTCATTTATATATTATATTACTAAGTGTATGAGCGTGGCGTAATATGTATTTGGTTGTTAATTTCACATCTGTTATTGATTGAACATCTAAGATACTGACACAAAATTGGCGCTGAATGATTGCGTTACAGTGAAATCTGAATGACGGCAGAGACAATGTTAGACAGGCAGGCGTGCCCAGCTCTTCAACCTCAGAGAACAAAAGTTCATTCACTTGTTTCGTCCTTGCTCAAGATTTTGTTAGGGTGTTTTCCTAGGGACCAGAGTTTGAGGTATGTTAAAATCATCATAGTCTGTCTGTCTGTCTCTGTGTCCGTGTTATTAAAATCAGTTTATTATGTTTCTTTCAAATAACTACTAGACTGCACAGAACGAGAAGTTGCGGGAACAGACCTGGTTCTCGGTAGTTCCAGTGAAAGGTTTCTTTGGTGACATCATATCCATGAAAACAGCAGCAAAGTTTATATACGAGGCCAAAGAAAGAAAGAAAAAAAGAAAGAAAGAAATACTACTAAAGAAAGAAAGAAAAAAGAAAGAAAGAAATACTACTAAAGAAAGAAAGAAAAAAAGAAAGAAAGAAATACTACTAAAGAAAGAAAGAAAAAAAGAAAGAAAGAAATACTACTAACAACATAGTCTTTTTTTCTCTGTTGCTGATGACACTCTTCCAATATTTGGTGCTGCGTGCCTGTTTTGTCATCTGCAAATGCTTGGTCTGTGTATAAATCGTTTCGCATCTTTCAGCTCCACCAAACTGTTCTCTGGTAACATGTTCTCGTTTCCTTTCCATCAGTACCTACACGTCTATCTCTCTGTAGTCGGCCCTCGATTGCCTCTACTGGACAGCCCGCAGCAAGTCATTTCTGCCTCGTTTTACGCAGAACGTCGACCATGAATTTACATATTTGTTAAAAATCAAATTTAAAGTTCTGAAGACGTAGCGTGCACTAACGTCTATTTCAAACACACTTGAACTGTCCAACTTCGTGTTCGGTAAATAATGTTGTTGCCACACTACGTTTCTACTTCGCCGTGTCCATCTTGTGCCAGTAGATCAGTATGAATATGATAAATGTTCATGTAATTGTGTATGGGTGGTATTAACTGCTGAATATGCATGAGTTATAAAAGTAGACAACTAGTGGAGTGGGGTACAGGCTATAAGAAGAAATGTATTTTTATGAGGAAACCAGCGAGCAGGTGAAGTTGAGGGATGGAAGGTTTGGAGTACAAACTGCACACGGCCTGAGGGGAAACGATAAAGTAAATGATGGCAAAAGAGAGGGGAAAAAATCAATAAAATCTGGAATTACCCTGCAGTGGCCGTGGTAATTATCTGTATCAAACTGGCGGCGAGGATAGCACATCCCAAATGACCTGTCATTTCATGTGAAAATTACAAGTTATGAAACTAGCTACTGGCATCTTGCAGTAGACGCAGCCGTAAATATGTGTGTCTGCCATTGATGTTCCGATAAAAGCTTCTCTGAAAACACATCTACATGCACGGCGAGGCGTGCTGGATTATATGCCACACACGGCTGTGAAATATATAAGAAATATACGTGGGGGGGGGGGGATGCTAGAGCGAAGAAAATAAACGAAACGAAAAACTCGTACCTATCTAAACCAACACATCAGATAAAAAGATTCGTAAGCAAACATACAATCTTACACGGAGAAGCAAGTAAACGACGCCAACGTTTCACTCACTAAATATAAAAAGACAGGAAACCTAATAATGTATGTCTCGTGGCCTGGTTAAAGGCCTGAAGAGACCGGAAGCAGAGAAACAATTTCACAGTAACGACAACTCTGGCTGATGGAGAGGGACAGAATGTTTAGTTGCTAAAATTAGTGGAGATGTTTGACTATGTTATTAAAAAAAAAAACTGCGCAGATGAGACTCTCCTAATTTCGATCTGGACAAACTTCCAAGAGGAAAAATAAAACAATAAAAGAAGAAACTAAGACAAAAGTACCCACTATGTCTGTGAGACTTAACACTGACGCAGAATGAAAGGAAAATGGACTACTCTACATATAGTTACATTGCATTACCAAAAGTAAAAGTAATTCCGCGTTCCATTTACTGTACTAGTAACCTTTCAAGAAACTGAAATGACAAGTTTTAATAAAATTATCCAACTCTATAATTACATCCGATGCCTACGGTACATGGAGACTAATTCTTATACAGAAAATAAGCACAGTTCTTTGTAGCCTCAACTACCAGAAGGACGCTTAAGCCTGCCCTTTGACTTCGCTACTTTATCTTCAGCAAACCTGTTATGAATTTTAAACAGGATGGGATCTTCATTGGTGAAGACCGGTCGACTTACGACAGTGTAAACTATCACATGAACTACAACGAGTGTGATTTTAGCCCTAATATATTTTCGATAACGTAGTCATTTCAGTCCCAATAAATCTGTAGTTGAGTAATAATTTCAGTCCCAATATATCTGTAGTTGAGTAATAATTTCAGTCCCAATATATCTGTAGTTATGTAATAATTTCAGCCCCAATATATCTGTAGTTATGTAATAATTTCAGCCCCAATATATCTGTAGTTATGTAATAATTTCAGCCCCAATATATCTGTAGTTATGTAATAATTTCAGCCCCAATATATCTGTAGTTATGTAATAATTTCAGCCCCAATATATCTGTAGTCTGACGACTCACTACCAAAAAATAGCACTAAGATGAACACAACAGGGGAACAGAAGTAAGGGTAGACCAAAAGAGACATGGAGAAGAACTCTGTGGGTGTTGAACAAAAGATGACTCACCTGGGCAAGAGCTGGAAAAAAAGCAAAGTACAGGGACGTTTGTGTAAAATGCCTTGGGCACTTGAGGTTCAGAGAGAGAAAGAGAGAGAGATATCTGTAATAACGTAGTCATTTCAGCCCCAATATATCTGTAGTAAGGTAGTCATTTCAACCCCAATGTATTTTTGGTAACATTGTTAATAAATTACTTTTGGTAATAGTCATCGATAAATTTTGGCAGCATTAGTCATACTGTTCAGGTAAATTAGGTAATAGTCATTTTGTTGCAGTAAATCTGGCACCATCAGCCATTTGGATCTAATACATTTCTGCCAACACGGCCATTTTTAGCTATAATGACGAGTTTTCTTTTATTTTCTTGTACGTCGTAGTGACCTTTATATCCTTCACTCATTATATTTTCATACTTCTATTTTCTTTAATTCACTTTTACAGCCTCAGTCCAGTAATTCTTATTTGGGCATTTGTAATCCTAATGTTACTGCTATTCCAAATCTCATTGGATCGTTTAATAATAACAATGTAATCTGATCATTTTTCATTTTTTAAACCTTTTTTAGATTCTGTGGTAAACTTGCCTATCACTGTACTTTTCATGAAGTCATCATCATCATCATCAGGTGCCGTGCCGACTGGTGTTAGCTATTATGCTTCTCCAGAGTACACGATCCTTCGTGCAGGCCATCAGCTCACTTTGTGATCGCTCACACCATCCTGTCAGACTGTCTAGTATCATTTCTCTTGGTCTTCCTCTTGATCTTCTTCCTTCTATTTTTCCTGTTGTTATAATATTGTCAATGCCCCCTCTTCTCATTGCATGTCCTATGAAAGTACATTGTCTCTCTCTTATCTTTCTGACAAGGTTTTTTTGTCTCTCCAGCTCTTCTCATACATTCTTCATTAGTTATTTTTGCTGTCCAGGGGATTCGTAACATTCTTCTAATAAACCACATTTCTGCTGCTTCCAATGATTTTTGTGCAGACTTGCCTACTGTCCATGATTCACTTCCATATAACAAGACAGGTTCAATATAGCATTTTAGGACTCGTTTTCTAACACTCATTGATAAGGATGTGCTGGCTAATATGTTTCTCATTCTCTGAAATGCAGTCTTTGCTTGGCCTATTCTGTTCCTAATTTCTGTTCTGCATTTCCCATCTGAAGTTATTACTACTCCAAGGTATGTGAATTTCTGCACCTGCTTTAGAATAGTTCCGTTTAATTTTATACTGCATGCTGGTGGATTCTGTTTCTTAGATATAACTATAGTCTCTGTCTTTTTTTGATGTTCAAAGTAAGGCCTTTTTGTTCACTTTCTTTGTCGACTTTATCCAAGAGATTTTGCAGGTCTTGTTGGTTCTCAGCTATCAGTACTGTGTCGTCAGCATACCGAAGGTTGTTAATATTGTATCCTCCAATTTTTATGCCTGGTTCTGTGATGATTGTTCTTAGAATATTCTCGCTATACAGAGAAAAAAGGTCTGGAGATAGTACACATCCTTGTCGCACCCCTTGTTTTATAGGTTGATATTTTCCAATTCTATTTTCAACTCGAACTGCTGCTTCTTGCTGCCAGTATAGATGTTTTACAATCCTCAAGTCTTTTCCGTCTATATTGATGTCTTTAAGCATTTTAATAATTTCATTATGTTTCACCTTGTCAAATGCCTTGGTGTAATCACTGAAGCATAAGTAGAGATCTTTCTGTACTTCTAAAGCTCTTCCTGTTGGTGTTCGTAAAGCATAAATGGCATTGTGTGTTCCCTTCCCTTCAACAAATCCAAACTGTTCATCTGCTATTTCCATTTTTATCTTTTTCATTGTTGTTCTCATAATTATTCTCAGAAGTAGCTTCGTTATGTGACATGAGAGGCTGATAGTCCGGTGGTTATCACGTGCCTTTGGTAGTGCTATAAACGTGGATTTAATCAGGTCACTGGGCATATAACCACTGTTGTAAATGTCATTCAGTAACTTGGCTATTTTTTTTATTATTTTTTTTCATGAAGTATAATATGTATTTTTATGTTGTGGAATTTTCAGTTCCTGAGCTTTTTATGAAAGATTACTAAGACAGATGCGTTCGTAAAATAATAATAATAACAACAACTGCAACAAATACGCTGTTTTCTTCACAAGTAACGAGTCTGGGCGTCGTGCGTGTTAAAATACAAACTTTATATGTACACCCACGGATTATACACAAAAGCTAAAAACAACCCATTACTGTGTACATACACTACTTTCACAAGCCGCCCACGCCAGGTCTCATTTTACAACAGGAAACACCAGAAACCGAGGATGATGTAGAGTGAAGAAAGACGAGAGGATAGACTTAATTTAACATTCCAGACAATCTCTCAGAATGACAAACGCTGGCATCCTCCCTCCCCCCCCCCCCTTTTTCCTCCCTAATCGTGTATTTTTTAACCAATCCCACAAATTGTAGGTCGCTGAAATAAGAGTTACAATTACTCATAGCTAACACGCATGGGACAACTTAACTGCAGGACGTTGTTCAGCGTTTGTAAGAGAGGAGTACGTTACAAAACGCGCTGATGAAGAAACATTCGACGTTAACGAGCCGTTTATTTCTTTCGCTGTTTTTTTTTTCAAACACTTCATTCAAACTTAGCACTCTTTGAACGCTTTTCTTGATTACAAGTCTCTGGTATGTTTGCGCTTTGCTCCAGGTTTTAAATTACCGCTTTTATGAAGCCTGTTTTTAACCAAAAGTTTCCTGAAGCCGACTGTCCTGTTTAACCTTGACATGAAAATTCTGTTTCAAGTTACAGCGGCTTCGGTAAACTCTTACAAATGGATGCTACAGAACGAAAGTATGTTACGCTCTTTACAAATAAAAAAAAAATGTTAGCGTGACGGACTGTTAGAAAATAACTCTTGTCGGCATTTTATTTACAGAATGACAACAACGTTCACACTACACAGAAGGAAGTCCTGCACGCGAACAGTTATGAACACTTGTGAATAAGCAAAGTGAGTCATGCTATGAGAAATCTCGCCCATAACTGGATTACCCGGCCCTCCACGGAAAGCCATCTTGTGTCATGTAATATCGCCTAGTCATTCTATACGACAGTCCAGTAAAAAGTGTTATGCAATTGCTCACATCCATAATATGTGTTAAGAACTTTTATTGATATTGTAACATTTTTAAACGGCATAAATTGGTAACAGATAAATTAAATTTTTAAAGAAAACAAATGATTAAGTACTTTATTTCCAACACCATACGTATTTGTTTTCATTTCGTTTCAGGCAGTAAATGATGCCATACGGCTCGACTTCGTCACTGGCTAGCTGCAGCACACTTTGCGTACACATGTTCACTGTGGTGAGCTACAGAAACCAGCTCTTCAAGGCGTGCTACATCTCGTGTGTCAGTGTGCACTCGATCACTTGCACGTAAACAAAATACTCTACGCCTAAACCAACTATAACTTAAGTGCTTTTGTAACTGGGCGTAAGATCTAGTGGGCGGACAAGACGGGTTCCTGATTCTTAGGGTTGCTTTTATAGTTGGAGCCTTTTTTTTTTTTTTGGTGAGAATTAACTATCTGCTTTATTTACTTATATATCTGATTAATTAAAATGGGGCACGCTATCATAGTGTTTGTGGTGGTGACAACGGCGGTGATGGTGACGGTAACGGTCTAACAACTTTCTGCATAACTTCTGTCAAACCTGGTCATTAATAACTTCAATGATGGCACATTTAAGTCAGTTTTCGCAAGGTTCCTGGACTGTCTGGCACCCAATATACAAGACGATAAACATTTTGTGTTTCTATTATTTCATTTCTTAACAAAGATTCTCTAACGGCCTAGAATTGAAATTCATAACCTGTCGACTCACCTTTTTTTCGGGCTGAGAACAGCTGTGGACTCGTTAAAACACTGACACACGAGAATAAATATAACAGATTTTGCTATTAGACAACACTGACAAAGAGTATACAACTAAGCTGACAAGGCGAATGTATGATGGCATTGTTTGATGTAGTTTCTTCAATGTTCAGTACCCAATCCATATGCTGGTCTATGGACCTCAAGTTGAGAACCACTGGCCTAGAAGAAAACAGAACAAACCGACTAAACAGGACCAAAAAAGAACCATAGAAACAGAAACGGATCTTTCATGACATTGCACGTACAAAGATACGTGGGAGAAGGGGACAGTAGCAGTCGTGGATGAAGTGTAAGTGCACAAAAACTATTACTCAAAAAAGTGACTCGTATCTCCTACTCAACGTATTTCACAAAGATAAAAATTGTCAAACATTTAAATTGTCCCTGGTGGTCAGGGCAAGATTTGATCACTGCACGTGGTCTGATTCTTGTCTGTGCGAGAATCTGGACCAGACTCTTTTTAATCTACTCAGATATTGGTCGCTTTCGCCAGGTTATATATAAAAATGAGATTCAGAGAATGAAAGCATAGAAAAGCGTTACGTGTAACTAAAAACATTGTCTTTTTTGTGTGCGTTTTATCTCGACATGATAACCTTTGCTGTTTTTTTTGGGTGGGGGAAGGAGAGAGAGAGAGAGAGAGAGAAAAGGGGGGGGGGGAGACGAGGAAAAAATATACCTCCTCCCATCCAACTTGAAGCTGGCGTTCTTAAAAAAAAACCGCAGCGCAGCCTCCGCTGGAAGTATAAAGAGCACTGTTTTCACAGATAATCTGGGTGCTCTCTATAAAGAGCACTGTTTTCACAGATAATCTGGGTGCTCTCTATAAAGAGCGCTGTTTTCACGGATAATCTGGGTGCTCTCTATAAAGAGCACTGTTTTCACAGATAATCTGGGTGCTCTCTATAAAGAGCGCTGTTTTCACGGATAATCTGGGTGCTCTCTATAAAGAGCGCTGTTTTCACGGATAATCTGGGTGCTCTCTATAAAGAGCGCTGTTTTCACGGATAATCTGGCTGTTCTCTTACTGTTATGATTTAGCCTCGATTTTAAAATTAATTATTGCTAATAAAATGACCGAAAGTGAACATAGTAAAAAACGTACATGTCAGAATGGAAGGCCCAAGATCAAGCGTCTATGATATTGGTCTACACAAGTTTAATAATGCGGTTCGCGGTATACTTGTTATATGATATGTCTAGTCAATCTGTGTGCGCGTGTGGTTTGTAATTTAAGTTTCTTCTTCTTCTTCTTCGTTCGCATAATTTAACTTTGAAATGTTTGCTATCGTGCTTTACAAGCTCATCTTAATTTTTCAAGAAAACTAACATGTTTGACATGAAAGTTATTGCACACAGCGCAGTGTTTCTAGTCTCGTGTGCTGTGTTGCATCTGCACCATCACAGAAGTAATGTTCCGCTGTCATCACGCGAGCACAGCCCACACAGCACAACTTGGGACAACACATCTGGGACACAACCCACACAGCACAACTTGGGACAACACACCTGGGACACAACCCACACAGCACAACTTGGGACACAACCCACACAGCACAACACACTTGAGGTACAGCCCACACAGCCCACATGGGTTATAAACCCACACAGCACAACACACTTGAGGTACAGCCCACACAGCACAACTTGGGACAACACACATGGGACACAACCCACACAGCACAACTTGGGACAACAAAATTGGGACACAACCCACACAGCACAACTTGGGATATAAACCCACACAGCACAACTCGTAATGGCGCTTTATTAAATTAACAGGCTATAGCATTTTTAAAATTCCCAGCAGAAAGAAAAAAAAAATCTGGTTACAAATTTCACTGAGTAGCAATTACACGAGAAAGAACGAAAATAATCGATTAAGAAATAAATACAAGACATATTGAAGTAGCTGCCTCCACTAACATCACATGTAGAAGAATTAATAAGCAAAATCCGGCTGAAATAATCATTTATAACCAGGACAATGTACAGACTTTTCAGTGACTTGGATGGGTGAGGTAACAAGGCAATGGATGAAGGCTCCAAGCATCTTTAAGTGGCGCGATAACACACTTTTGTGTACCGGAACTATTTTCACAATCGCAGCGGAAGCATTCGGAGCTCATCAGGATCTATGTCTCTCCTTGTTGTAAGCCGCCTTTGTTTCAGTAGCCGAGAGCGCAGTGGGAGGGGGAGGGGGGTAGAAGTGGGCCCCTCTCTTTGGTAAAGCTAAGACTGCTCAGAAATCCTCTCCATCGCACTCAACCAGGAATAGCCACTGTAAGAAACCACGTGCACCCGACCAGGGATTTCCAACCGGTCACAAGCAGACCAGCAAGATAAAATGGAGCTAACGACATGCTCCTAGTAAAGAGGCAGGAATTCTTACACTACGGACTTATCCACATTGGTCCCCCACGGTGATTGGCCCATGCTTCCAGAAGTGATGGAGCAATTCAGGAGAGCTGCGATTCGCTTATTTCCCATATGACATACCGTTTGCTCAGTCAGTCAGTCAGTCGGTCATTTGTATGTCCCTTGCGGAACTTTGCTTCCCTAACAGCTCTATTCTAGGCCTCTCGGTTGTAAGCAAGATGCCCTGCTGCTGATGCGTCCATTTGCAGATTATCAATTATGCCATCTTCGCCTTGGTCTTCCTCTCTTTCTTTTTCCCATTATGTATCCTTCCAAGATTGCCTTCTCTAAATTGTATATTTACGGCAGTAGTACAGTCTACTGATGGCCTGCATGAAGGATCGGGTACTCTGGAGAAGCATAATAGCCAACGCCAGTCGGCATGGCACCTGATGATGATGAGTACAGTCTGCTTCCAAGAGGAAGAGGAGAATGTGTCCAAAAAAAAAAAAAAACATAAAAAAACCGTGTCGTAGGATCAAGGAATGTGACCTATTTTAAATCTATTTTTGCCGATGAAAGCGTTAAAAGTTCACATTCCTAAGACTCAAAAGAAAACAACATGTTCGTATCCACGTTTGCATGCGTTGTTACTACTGTATATTTCTTTCGGAATAGACAACACAACAAAACAATACTGAGGAACGATAGGGGTCGGCGACTACAAAATACCTTGTGCCAACAGCTGCCAAGCTGAACTATTTGGCCTTGACCTTTTCACCAGAATACGAACGCATTTTTTAGATGATTGCCTGTGCACTTACTCCAGCTCAACTCACGTGCAGACTCGTCACGTGCCAACATTCCTAGCACCTTCCTTCCCCCCCCCCCCCCCCCGTGCCTGTTTTGTGGGCTGGTACACGGCCATTTCTTAACATCCATTCTAAATCCAGGTGCTCGTAAAACATACTCTACCTGTAACTGCTAACAAAGTGTGGGAGGATGTAGGAAAGCAGTAAAGTCGGTATGTCAAACTTCCCAGTCTCGAGTCCTCCACAAGTCTTCATTTCTACAGATTGCTCCAAAGAAAACTACTTCCCTCGTCTTTTTTTTTTTTTGTTTCCCTGTCCAGCTCCGACTCTACAGCGCAGGTAGCAGCAGCCAGTTTCAGGCCTACAATGTATCTGAAAACCGCATCATCAACTTAAGTAATATTTAGTAAGTGTGAGAACAGCAGTAATACATACACTAAATAGACATGTATGTAGATGATGCCATGTGTTTCATTAGCAATGGCTACAATCCCAATTCTCAAAACGTTGAAATCTAGGAGTGGCTGATTTAAAAGAAAGAAAGAAAGGCAAGAAAAAAAAAAGAGGAACGAAAGAAATAAAAATAAAGAGAGAAAAAAAAGGAAAGAAAAAAAAGAAAAAGAGTAAAGAAAAAGAGAGAGAGAGGACCACAAAATTGTTGAGTACAAATGGCGGCTTAGTTTGGCAGCGGACCAGACAAATTTTTTTTTCTGACTTTAAGCAGAACAACAAACTCTCTGATAAGACTTTTCGTCCCAGATAAAAATTTCTAGGGCCTTATCTTGTGAGACATTCGATATCAGCGATGCCAAACACGGATGGAGCGGGGAAGGGAAAGAGGAGAGATCTGTAGCACACGGACAAGCTTATCGCCGGCCAGCAGAAGAAATAAGCCGCGCTGTGTTTATCTCCAGGCTTCCTGTATCGTCCTTTCAAGTAGCTGACGAGGGATGCCATTACTCACTGTACGACTGACGTGCCATTTTCCTCACGTACACTGCAAGTCTTGTAGTCTACTGAAATTCTTTAACCCAGCAGTTCTGTACACCTGTTTTTTTTTTCTTACTTTCAAATTGAAACACATCTAAATTAAAATGTTCTACAAAAGCACACTCTCAAATCTGCCGGCTACATGTTGTCCCTCAGTCACGAGTCTTGGCACCTTTTATAAACTGTTATTGTAACTTTTCGGCAGCGCTCAACTCTGACCTAGTTTCTCACATATAACAGACTAATTGTGCTGGTAAACACACCAGATTTAAAGAACTTAAATCCCTACACGATGTTTGAGTTTCCTGCTTTCCTGTGTTAACTCCTAGTCATAATATAAGAGTATTTAAGCCATCAATCAAAAAAGAACGCCAGGTTTTGGCAAACGATTCTAATCTAAAGCGGCCACGTAGTTTACCGACAAAAAAAAAAAAACAAAACATAGCTCTCAGAGATCATAGATCCCTCTATGGAGTAACTCCAATTTTGTGCAAAAGACTCACAAAACAGGCTGTGTTTAACCCCACCCACCCACACAAATCTGTTCTATTAGGCCGCCCAATTACAAGTACAACAGCAACTACCCTTATTATGAAGACGGACACTTTAGCTGGAAGTCGAATTAAGAATAGCATTGTTTCAGATAAGGTGGAAGGGAGGGGGGCGCTCATTATAATCCTGACTCGGTAAAACCCGCGACTAGGGTTGCAGCGTTAACAGAAAATCCATAAAAGACAATCCAATACAATCGGCCGTGTTTGAGAACACTCAACAGTTGGTGGGGGTCGCAACAGACGGAGATTTTTTTTAGTTGTCTGGCACTTAAACATCAAATATTTGCTCCCTGTACCCTCGGCCGATGTCGGCGGGGTGCACGGCTGGGAACTACGAGAGATGGGCTTACTTCCAAATATAAAGAAACGAGTACGTGGGGAGAACAAATGTTGCGCAGAACAAGTGGACGCACATGCAGACAACTTGTCAGAAGTAGATCGTAACAGTATGTACCTGTATGCTTGATTATGGTCAGTAAAAATAAAAACTGATACTACTTTAAAAAAATGTAAACAAAAGTTGAGACCGTGTTGAAAAAAAGAAAGTGAGGGCAGAAATTGCCCCCCCCCCCCCACCCGTAACTAGAAGAACTATATTCTGAAAATCATAGTTCTGAGAAAGACAAAGACTGACAAAAGCAATAAAACAGCAGTGATGCGCACGAGTGAATAAACAGCAAGAGATAAACAAGAAATCGACGATTTGGATGACTGGGTAACCCGCATGAGATAACATGAATTATCTTTCCTCATGTACGTCAGAAAACCCAAAAAGCGGAATATTCTGGACATACACCGCAGCCATCTTTACTAAACTACGGAACAGCACCATCAAATGACTATAATAGTATGACAGGGATCATCCTGGGCTCAGAATCCATGCAAGTGGCTTTGTTTCTTAATATTTGTTCCCACAGTGCCTCGCCAAGTGATGACAAAACGATACTGTTATAAAAGTGTGTATGTTCTACACATCTGTGCTCGTTAATTGATATTGCTCTTTCTAATTTTCTTTTAAACTGTCTTAGCACTGTTTACGTATGTGGCTGTCTGGTGGCAAACTGCCTTTGAAAACAGGGTATCTGGGTTTATGACAACTCTAAAACTTAAGTCAAATGGTGGATTTGTTGTTAATGTGTTGCCTAAAATAGAACGTAAAATATCTTACACGAACGTGGGCCATGCTTGACGGAGGCAGTTATTGCTGTTATGTCATAAATTGCATCGTTCATCTCTGCCATTATCGCCAGTCCAGTGTTATACTGTGTTCTTCTTGTACAGCATTATAAAGTTTCTTTAACAAGCTCTGTGACTTTCCCCTCCACTCGTCTCATCACTCGTCCATGTATTTTAAAGCCGTCTGGAATCTTCTATTCACCCCTTACTCCCACTCCCTTCCAAAATCACTTTCAGTTTTTCCGGTCTATCTATATATAGTCTGGAATCATTGTTGTCTCTTTGCCCCCCCCCCCCCAAAAAAAAATCATTTTCAGTTTTTCCAGTCTGTCTTTTTTATAGTCGGGAATTTTTTCTTAGTCTTCTTTCCTTTTTCTATGCAATTTTTCCAGTGAAGGTCCTAGAACTTAGAATTTCTCATAACTTGCCCAAAGAATGTTAATCTTTCCATAACATGCCCAAAGAATGTTTTCTTTAAAAAGCATGCCCAAAGAGTGTAAATTTTCTAACCTCCCCAAGGAATGTTAAATCTTCCCACAGCATCCCCAAAGAATGTTAATCTTCCCATAATGTGCCCAAAGAATGTTAATCTTTCCATAAGGTGCTCAAAGAATGTTAATCTTTCCATAAGGTGCTCAAAGAATGTTAATCTTTCCATAGCATCCCCAAAGAATGTTAATCTTTCCATAAGGTGCCCAAATAATGTTAATCTTCCCTTAATATACTCAAAAGAATGTTAATCTTTCTATAGCATCCCCAAAGAATGTTAATCTTTCCATAAGGTGCCCAAATAATGTTAATCTTCCCATAGCCTCTCCAAAGAATGTTAATTTTCCCATAACATGTCCAAGGAATGTTAATCTTCTCATAACATGCCCAAAGAATATTAAACTGCCCTTTCTTAAAATTGCATTTAACTGTCCTATCTAAAATAATCTGATGTTCTTTCCTGACTATCGGTTTCAGTGTTTAAACACAACTATTTACTATTTATTTATTTTCTGCATCATAACACTGCACGTTCAGAGAGACGGTCTGGTGGCAACATGCACGTGATTGCATGCAAGCCCCTAACCGTTCCGTGAAGCTACATCAAATATTAAAATAGTCAGCGCGTGTTCGAACACCACCTTTATATTTCTAAGAGCTGTCTGGGTCACTCCCATCTCCTGCCCCATATCCCTTTCCCAATCAACAATATCTGTTACACGACTGGCCATTAACTTGGGCCCGGTATCAAGCGTCAGTATTTTTAAACGGGCAGAGAGTAGAGCACTCGGGGAGAAAGCCACAGTGCGCTATTTCCATCGATCAGGCTCGGCGCCAGCAAGCACAAGAAGACTCCAAAACGAGCATGACCAGGGGTGCGTACAGTGAGATGAAAAGTGCAGTCAGATCTTGCTATATGCGGGTAGTAATTTTACGCGGACTCGAGTACTCGCGAGCAAGAAGTTTTAAAAGTTCTTGATGAATGTCCTTACCATGACCTTGAGTCACAGTGTAGTCAGTGATTCGATCGGAGCAAAGATCTGGATTGTGAGTGAGCTTTGTTGTTGTTTTTTTTTTCAAATGGGAAAGCGAAGAAAAAAAATACATCTTTCGTCGCCTTTATCGTCATTTTCAAAACTTATACCAACTTCGGCTAGACGAAAAGAAAAAGTTTTTCTAAGCTTGTAATATTGCAGAGATGGAAAGATGAAACGAAGCCACCACATTTGATATTAAACGCTTCTGGTAGTGGAAGGAAGGAGGAGGAGAGTGGAGGGAAGAAAGAGGAGAGTTAAGGGAAGAAAAGGGGTAATGTTCTTTGGATTAAAAAAAAAAAAATCTACATCCATCAGACACTGTCTTGATGTGCAGCTAACTGTGCAAGAAACGCGTGTAACAGTGACTTAGTTCAAGGACTGTGTTCCCCTCATCTTTCACAAGGTCACGTGGTGTCAACGGCAAGTGTGTACTGAAGACAGCCCGACATGTGAATATAGAAGTAAATAAATAAAATCTCAACCACGAAAAAAATGCGTCTCTGCCAAATCTGCTTTATATTTTGCAGAAATATTTCTATCCAGCCCCGCCAAAGTGTTCTCGTGTTACGATGGATCGGTAGTCCACAAAGGACACACATACACACAAAATGGGAATCACTAGTAGTAGCTTTAAATACAGGTATCAGTGGATAAAGGTGAATGAATGAATGAATAATCTTTATTTTTCAAGGGTAAAGAATTGGGCACGCAGGCCCGTCTTACATTCTGCCCTTCATCACTCCATCTTTCATTCTTCCCACAAATTTGATTTAGTACAAAAATACAAATTAAATTAGGAATTAGTGAGAGAAAACAAGGTATGCCAAGACCCCCTTGCGACGGCCGTCTCGTGTCTGGTTAACTGCATCTTATCAGCTGACCAACGCGCTCTAAATGAGCTGAAATAATATTTGAACTGACATGTGGATGTGCACGATCTCCAAGGAATCTTTACATGGCACCTGACGGTTAGTTAAATACAAAATGTGTATATACAAAACCACCAGATACATATACAAAACCGAAGCAATACGTGTTAACTAACTATACTTCCCCAAGGGCGTTAACTATCCATATTTTTTCTCTGTTCTTGACTAGTCGAGGTTCGCAAACTTTCAGGAAAAGTGGAGCCTAATTTCTAGTGGAGATGTGTGAAGATGATGAAATGGTATTTATCTAATTATGGTTTTTAAATGATGCCCTTGTTTTGTCGCTGACATCCTCTGGGAGCTTAAGGACTTTTGAGTTACGCTTCTTACGACTCGATAAAGTCTCACTTTCCAGCAGGATTCAAGACCACTTAGCTCAACGGCTTCCGCAGAGCGCACACACGCAATGTTACGAAGTAATACACACGCAATGTTACGAAGTTAATACACACGCAATGTTACGAAGTGATCATGGGATAGCAAAGCTCCACGAACTCCCAGCGATCGTTCACTGTGGAATCTCCTCTTATGTCTGGAGATATATTGCCAAATTTAAAAAAAAAAGTGTCTCCTCGTTATAAAATTAACAATAACCCTTTCTGTTATCACGTAACTTTTTACTTTCAAGATTTAGCTGGCCTCTTCAAAATTACCATCTAAGAGAATGTGTGGAAAATCTTGGAAATCATGGTCCCTTTCATGAGATTCGAATTTGGTTCACAACGATACAGACGTTGTAAAGTAGTGGTTTTTAACACCCCCCCCCCTCTTTTTTATGTGGCTGTGAACTTCCTTTCTAGTTTTAAAACAGCTGTAGAGCTTCCTTTCAGCCTGAGAGCAGCTGTGGACCCCTTTTCCCCGCGTGAGAACAGCTGAGGACCTCCTTTTCAGACTGAAAACAACTGTTGACCTCAATTACAAAATAAAAGCAATAAACAGAATCCAGATGACAGATGTTACAATATTTTTTTTTCTAATCGAACCAATCCATGTTGCTGGGTCCATGGAGCCCCAGGTCAAGAATCACTTCTACAAAGATAAGACACTAGAAGTGTTCCCATGTCACGCAGCACAGCCGTACTAAAAGTTACATTCACTTCCGACCTTAAATTATTCTAATATAGCTGGTCATGTCCTGTTATATGTAAAGGGGAAAGTTTGACGAAATTGGCGCTGCAGCCGAGCTTTTTACTGTGGCAGATACTCGACAAAAAGACCGGTATCTGCAGAACCAAACGAGGGGGACCTCACTCGAGATGTGCGCATTCTGTCGCACTGGCCACAATCTTTATAAAGTAAAGGCCAATGGTAACACTGATAGAACCAGCGGCCTTCAATACGAGAAGATACGTCGATATCGATTCTCCATCTCTCACCGCCACTGCCTCTTTACGGGTCATGTCGCAGGCGGTTGCTCAAGAAACGGTTGCCTCCAGCTGTGAAGTAGGCTCAGATATGCCCTCTTAAATAAGAGAGAGAACTCCGAAAGCTCCAGATGTGAATTGGACCGACGCCCAATTAACTCAGCAGTGTATTCCACGTAGCAACACTTCAGAAAAAGGTCTTCCCATGATGCTGTGCGTATACATAATAGCACGTAATGATGTAACATATGTAACCCTAGTTAAAAGCATGCTACAGAGAGCACTGAGAACATTGTGGTTATAGAAATGAAGTGTTGTGGCCAAAAAAAAGATGCTTTTTTTCCTAGTTTTTCTATTTTTATTCTTCCAAAATGAACGTGCTTTACTGTTAGAAGTCTTAGAAAGTTAGTCCTTATGTCGGAAAATACAATTTACACCTAGAACCTAGACTTCGTTCACGGAGCAAAGAATAGTGTGTGTGGAACAAGAGTCGGAGTAGGATAAAATCTGTGTGTGGAACAAGTGTCAGAGTAAGATAAATCTGTGTGTGGAACAAGAGTCGGAGTAGGATAAAATCTGTGTGTGGAACAAGTGTCAGAGTAAGATAAATCTGTGTGTGGAACAAGTGTCAGCGTAGTGGAGTAGGATATAATCTGTGTGTGGAAGAAGACTCAAGAGCAGTGGAGTAGGATACAATTTGTGTGTGGAAGAAGACTCAAGAGTAGTGGAGTAGGATATAATCTGTGTGTGGAAGAAGACTAAAGAGTAGTGGAGTAGGATATAATCTGTGTGTGGAAGAAGACTAAAGAGTAGTGGAGTAGGATATAATCTGTGTGTGGAAGAAGACTAAAGAGTAGTGGAGTAGGATATAATCTGTGTGTGGAAGAAGACTAAAGAGTAGTGGAGTAGGATATAATCTGTGTGTGGAAGAAGACTAAAGAGTAGTGGAGTAGGATATAATCTGTGTGTGGAAGAAGACTAAAGAGTAGTGGAGTAGGATACAATTTGTGTAATGAAGAATCAGAAGAAATTCACCGTTTATGCAATATTCTGCAGGAAAAAAAGGGGGGGGGGGGCGTGAGAAGATGGGGGGGGGGGGGGGAAGATACAGCACTTCTGAGTGGAGGTGGAGATAATGAAGGAAGGAAGGAAGGAAAAGAAAGACACGAAAGTATCTTGTCCAACAGCATAAAGAATTGCCAAAATCAGTGTTCCCACAGCCATGCCCTTTGTTATTGTTGTTGTTAAGTCACTAACGAAGAAATACACACATTTTTATACTTTCTAAAATTACAGACCTTGCTTAAGAACACGGTCTGATGGTATACTTCTCGCTCACTGCTCAGCGAGAGTTAGTGGCCAGATTCTTGTCCCAGGATTAACCGGAACAATCACCAGCATTCACATCCTGAACAGTAAACGCCTTTCAAGTGCACACACCACACTCGCACTCACCCACACATATACACACACCCATTTCTCTTGTTGCCAAGTGCCTCACCTACCAGACCTACCAGCCAAAAATTATTGTATTTTATAATTTCTTGTACGACAGCCAAAAATTTAAAATCCCTCTCTCTCTCTCACACACACACATATATCTCTCCTCTCTCCCTCTCATACACACACATATCACCTTATTTATGATGGCAATTTCTCTTCTTGAGGTTTATATTCTACTTGATCTATGTTCTGGTAATTCTGGTGTTCGGGACTTGATCTATGCTCTATCTATTCTCCTTATGTTCTGCTTATTCTCTGTGCTATTATATGTTCTATTCAGTCTTCATGTTCTGTTTATTAGGGACAGAGATACTGCCCGATTTGGAGTGGGGGACCCACAGCTGGTATGCTAGCGTCAGGTCTGCCCAACGATATCTGACCAAGACCCTGTGCCACCTCTCCGCTGGTACCCCCCCCCCCCCCCCCCCCCATTAACAGGCCCAGCCTGGCTAAAGGGCCGGTAATTGTCAGTCCTACGGCTGTAAAGGCAGTTCAAGAAAAGCTGCACAACCCCTGCTTGTTAGCTACTTTCAGGGACTGAAAAGATAAAAAAAATCGTCGAAACTCGCTCCCGAACCGACATATTTTGCCTCATCACATTCACCTGTAAAAACACCTCCTCGCATTTCCAGGGAGACAGAAGTTCTGTTTATTTCTTCTGTATTCTGCTTCCTTTCGCTCTACTTCTATTACGTCTCGATATGTTCTAGTAAATGACCTCTATCTCGTCTTTCTTTTCAATAGTTATCCCCGCCGGTCTTTTACATAAGTTAAACCACCATGTCTGTACACTCTATTCATTAGTTTCTACCGACATATAGTGTGTTAAAAGATTTCGGAGCACAGCACTTGATGGTGAAGTGTTTCTTAAAACGCCCTCAGATGCCCAGCCTTGTCGCCCAGGTCTGTAGGAGCGGAGATAATGATCCTAGGAAAGTGAAGGGAGATTCCTGGGCGTTGGGGAAATAGGGCTATCTAATTGCTCTGTTACAGTGACCACAAAAAAAAACCAGAGCTGTTAGAACAGAAAAAGAGCTGCCGGTTACTGATGCCGTAACGGCTTTGCTATCTACTAACCAATCCAATGCCAAAGAACAAATGTACTACAGTAAAAGAGCAAAACCGTTATTGGCTAACCTACCAGTCCTCACTCCGTGCTCTGTGTTACTAAAGATATGACGCATCACACTACACTTAGTGAGAAACGTAAGGAAAGGCGTAGTAGCATCGGGATTCTCTCTACAGACTGCGTGTTGAGCAAGCACTTAATATAGTACCGGCTTAATATAGTGCTTAATATGGCACCGACTTAATATAGTACTGACTCACAAGTGCTTACAACATTACATCAGGTCGTATTTTCTGCCCAACAGGTTTCATTCTTTAGAAGAGACGAGAATTTCGTTATGTTTATTTATATAAAAAAAAAAACCTCTAGAAATCAATTCATATGATCACAGCTGCAGATAAAGTGTAAGAGACTATGTAACGTAGTACATGAAACAGCTAATCTAATCTGTGCCAGCATACCTCGCCCCACAAATACGTTCCTGAAGAAACAGCGGGAAAACCTAGTGCGTGGAAAGACGTATGTGTGACGACAGGTTTCAGGGACGGGAAGTATAAATATTAGAACAACGTGCGTCTATTTTTACATCGTATGTAAGAATACAATCTCACTCGGCCCGTCTTACTCAGAGACTCGGTGACTGTGAGAAACTATCGTGTCGAAAAACTTGATTGTCCTAGATGAAAGGAACAAAAACATACAGATTTCATGGAGGGAATATGTCATGTGGAAACATTTAAGGAACAGAAGCGCGCGCACACACACACCAAAATGTTAAATATGCGATACTAAAAGTGTTTCCCGCGCATTAACAGCCAAAATAAAGTTTAAAAATAAATCCAGGAAGAAAAACGGCAAAACAAGAGGGCTACATCTGTACAGATGAACACAAACAATGCACAGGATAAATTAAGACTAGGACTTTGTCATTGCAGACAACCTCAAATAAGACGACACAAGTTATAACGATTTCTTGCCTCAGTAACGAAGATTCGGGAGCACTTCGATAACTTCATTACACTAGCACTTTGTCTCCCAGCTATTCTCAGGAGCACAGTGTTTAAACTAAATATCATAATTATCTCACTTGTTACTTTTAACTTTTTAAAAATTGTATTCCCAACATGTTTCTAGGCTTCCGCCCGTAACCTATCTAAATATATGCAAAGACTAAACTACCATATTGAAACACAAGTTTTACAGTTCTTAAACAAGCTCAATCTGTGGAATCCAAGTGTTCATGGAAACGAATACTGTAAACAGAGAGGTGCTGCTTGTTGTTTTGGGTTGCAACTCCTTTGTCCGGACAAGAGCGATCAACCACCGCTGTACGGAAGCTAAGGTTACGCTTCGCATCTTTTTTCCCCCGAAAAGATAAAGAAAATCGCTTGAATGGGAAACGGCGGCAGGTGTGAGACTGCACCAAAGTCCACACAGCGTCACGAAACAGTAGCTCCCGAAAGGCGACTCTCTGGCAAAAGCCGATTCCTTATCATTAAAAAAAAAAAAAGTTTTTCATTGTTTAATTTTAAAAAGCGGATCCCAGTGTTAACAGAGACCCAAGATAAAAGATGGATCTTTTCACTGTGCGCTTCTTACATGTGGAATGCCACTATAAGGAGAGGAAACTCTGAAACCACAGGAGACTGACATACTGGGAGTCAAGGTAAGGCCACCAGTCGATGATACAGAAACAAAGTCGTCAGTTAATTGTGGAGGACTCATTGTATGATACAGAAAGACATTAGTTTGTTGAGGATTCAGTGGATGATACAGAAAGACACCAGCTTGATCAGGATTTAGTGGATGATACAGAAAGACACCAGCTTGCTAAGGATTTAATGTTGACCAACAATAAAGCCGAGTCTTCATCACCGAGCACGATCTCAGATCATTTCATTATGCTTGCTCACTTCACCTGCTTCCATACACAATCTTGTTTCTATAAAAACACTGAACTGAAATATGAGTTCTCAGAATTTTTTCATATCTCGCCATGTTTTGACATACAAAAACCAAAAAAAAAAAAAAACACACACACACATAAAACGTCCTCTTCGCCATTCCTATAAGATGAAATTTGACTCCTGTTGATTAAAAAAGTAATGATAGATTACTTGAAGCCCTGAAACATCACGTCCTGTTTAGATTATATAACACTGTATAATCTTTTTTGACTAAATGGAATTATCTGTCCGCTCTGTCTGTCACATTTAACAACCTAACACATCACCCGAAATGTTCACTTATCACACGTGTTCTCTTTGAAAACAGAAGTATAAAAACAGAGCTTTTCAAACTGATTCGTGAACCCCTGTATCTCTGCTAGAGTCTATATGAGGAAATTTTTTTTTAATTCTTTGGTTTGTTTTTTTTTCTTACTAGAAAAATGCACGAGTAAACTGGATTTTGCTCTTTTAAATCCGAATACAAGACATTTGGCAAATGTGTAGACTGAAAATATAAAGCTTTGTTTTGGTTTTATACTTTATAAATTTCGTTATTTTGTGACAGCAAGCAACAGCACTCATTAATAAACATATAATACATATTTTAGTTTTGCATTTCTTAAGTTTGTTAAAACTATTAGAAGTTTGTAGTAGTTTTAAATGTCCCCTCCCCCCAACCCTGCATATTTACTCAAGTATCGAGTTCTTTAAAAGACGTAAAATTTAACATTATTTACCGAATGTCCATAATATCTGTGTAACATTTTACGAGGACTCCAATCAGTTCCTCCCCCCCCCCCCCCCCCCAACCTTTCCTGGTACAAGGGCTCCTTCCGCCTACAAAGTTTGAGAATCTCTGATATAATTGCACAGGTAGTTAGTTCAGCATGAAATGAGGAACCTGAAGACGTGAAATCTGGCGACATGCCACAAATCTGGCACCGACGATAATTATGAAAGATTTCGTCTCTCGCATTTTTACAGCGCAAGAGGGGGCTAACTGAAATAACTTCCTCACTTTTTCTTCGTTGTAAATTTATTTTTCTCGTTCCTTCCATTCCCCCCACCCCTCTTTTTTCCAAATTCCCGACACAGTTTTCTTCCTTGTACCGAGCCGGCCACGAGAGCCCAGAAAACAGAGTGCAGAGGTCCCTGGAAACTAGTTTGGAGGGGGGGGGGGAACAAGAAGTGTTGAGAGAAATAATCAGTGTTGAGAGAAATAAGCAGTGTTGAGAGAAGTAATCAGTGTTGAGAGAAATAAGCAGTGCTGAGAGAAATAATCAGTGCTGAGAGAAATAAGCAGTGTTGAGAGAAATAAGCAGTGTTGAGAGAAATAAGCAGTGCTGAGAGAAGTAATCAGTGTTGAGAGAAATAAGCAGTGTTGAGAGAAACAAAAAGTGTTGAGAGAAATAAGAAGTGTTGCCAATTTAGATATTTTATAACTAGATTTAGATAATTTTGGTTCTGTCTTGATAGTGAAAATAGTCATCTAGATTGTTTGGTATAAATCTAGACAACTTAACTGAATCTAGATAATTCTGTATAATTTTATTACAGTCCACCAAAAAAGGAAAAAAATATAACGAAAAAATAATGAACTTTGAGTGAAATCTTCCAGGATTAAGCCTTTCTTAATGAATGTTTCTGTTCTTGCAAAACCGTATTTGCATACATGTCATAATTACTACCTTGAACTTGTGGAATTGGACAAGTGATGCTGAGAATATTGTATAGGAACTTAAGAATATATTGACTGAGATGAAACTGGACTAAGAACTAAACGATAATGTATACAGAAGTGGTTGGTTTCATTAACTGGGCAAATGTGAAGTTTAATTAGGAGGCGTCAATTTTAATGAAATACATAAGCCATTCTTTGCTTATTGCAATTTTACATCATCTTTAGGTGTAAAAGACTGGACATTCTAAAACATACTATTTACATTAAAAAAATATTTAGGCTACTGATCTAATTATAAACAATGAAAAGTCTCAAAGTGGCTACTGATCTAATTCAACAATCAAAAGGTCACAAACTGAAGTAGTTAATGTATTTAAAAATGAGAAGAAGAGGTCAGTGTCGAGATTTTCTTGTGTCACTTTACAGATATAGACTTCCTGAAAATGTGGGAAAATTGAAGAATATTATCTCTCTTCTCTATGAATAATGTTCTGCAATCAATGAAGGACATCTCTTCCAATATGTAAAGTAATGAAATATTTAAATGCATCTGAAAACTCGGTCACTTAAGCAGAATACAAGTTAACAAGAATCGAAATAATTGACTGGGCAAATAAGATACTGAAGTAAAACAGCACAGAGACATCACTGGATGTAATATCTTAACATGTGTTAAGAACTTTGTATGCATGTGAATCTCAGCTCTTATATTTCCACATCCAAATGCTGACCTGACAGAGTTTTCTAGCATCATGAATCTGGTCCATTCTAAAACTGAGAAATAAAATTAACCAAGAAAGTTTTCCTGCTGTTGTTTTATTGACCAGGTCCAGCTTATGAGAACATGGAAACTGCTAGTGCTCTTTTTAAGTTTACCTTCACAGGTATAAAAGATGTGAAAGTAAGGGCTGCACATCAAAACAAACACATAAAATCTGCAAGAGATGAAACCTCTGTCGCATTTCATTAACTAGGTCCCTCAGTAGTGATGATGATGATATTCAACTTTCATGTGACTTGATCAAACAATTATCATCATAAATAAAATATTTTATACAATAAAATCCTACATAATTTTAAATAAATGTTTTTAAAATCTAGATAATTCTGGATATATTTTGGAGCAATTCTAGATTTCCTTTTTTTAGAAGGAAAAACGTTGGCAACACTGTAAATAAGAAACTTCTTCTTCGCCAGCTATGAACGTCAAAACAAGTTTTACTGCTAGTCCTGAGACACAAACAAAGCTGACAGGAAGACCAGAAGCCCGGCAGGCTTCTGACGAGGTCACTGGTAGTGACAGACAGCCCAGTTGCCCTGCTACTCGTCAACTCTTCATTTGCAAGAAGCCCCAGGGTATGTTTAAATTACACACCTTATACAAGAATGTTGCCCTCTCAGTTTACATGTTCTCCCATATACAAAAATGTTCGCCATACAAATACATTTATAGTAAGAAAACGTATCAATTAATCATAAAAAGTAGCCATATAAGCTTTGTAGTGTAAATGCTGTTGATGGATACATGTAAAGATTGTCCGTGGATACGTCTACAGATTATGTGCAATCCAGAAAAACACTCGTTTCTTTCCCTACCCCCCTCTCTCCAGCCCCTCGTGTTCCTGCAACCATCCCTTACTGCATGCACGACATCTAGTTTTCGTAACTAGTAACAATAATCCAAATTCACATACTTGACATTTGGCTGTATAGTCTTTAGCCCGGCTAATACATGTCTTCAATCTATTTCCAGCTCAGCAAATTGTACGTTACGTCCACTACATGACTTCCTATAAGCTACAGTGACTCCACCCACAAGCCATGTTCAATACGTAGTGTCTACGGTAACAGAAATTGTCGGATTATTCGTGCATGTACGACTGTGTGAGTATATTAAACACACACATGTCCACGAGCTACAAATGATACGCGGCATATATATATATGCACACTGCGTGGGATGCTATGTTCACTGTGCGACAATATGTATGAAACATTTCATGTTCATAATTCACAAGACTCAGCTTAAAATGATACACGCAATCAATACAGAATACAAAATGAGTTAATAACGCATTTAGGTTTAGTCTGACATGTCGTATACATACACACTGACATATTTATAACAAACGATCTGTCGGTCTAACATACTTAATTACAAATACAAAACCTCGAGTTTAAGTTACGTTATGCGGTTCTACGCTGAAATGGATCTTTTTTTTTTTTCTGTGACCTGCTTCAACGAGCATGTGTTATCTTTAGTTTTAAACTATATATATATATATATAAATGGCGAATAGCACACGTACTCTACAGTACACAGGTAATTTGTAAGAACAAAAAACACGAAAGTAATTCCTGGTGTCAAACTGTGAGCGCCTACGTCTACACCAACTGTTAATGGCCACTCACTGCGTAGTTAAGGTACTAGCTAATCTGATGTGAGGAACTTCGAGGGAAGCGAAATGAAAGAGATCAATAGACCACATAAAGAAAGCTTTTAACGGCAAGTTCTAGAAGCTGCTCTTAAAAGACGAAAAGAAAGAGAAACCAAGAAATAAACATGAGGCACACGAAGCGAGTGAAACTCGAAAGAAGACAAATACAGCACAAGCCGAGCAAGACTTCGTTGGAAATTTCAGGAGCCTACCAAAAAAACAATTAACATATAAGAAAAGCAAACGTGTATTGCATATGCGTATAAGATATTTAACAAGTCATAGAAGTGCTTTATTGTACTTTACTGTACTACAATAAAAGTATCAATCGATGTATCATATGACCCATCACCTTTGGGAACACAATACTAAATAAAGTCTTCTTAACTAAGAGTACTCCTGTATATAACATAAAACACCTCTCGAGTATCTTAAGAAAAAAAAATTGTTACCTTGACGACCAACGATTTCCGCAACATGTTCTGATGATGGCACTCGGACCGTCCTCGATATGTTGCCCTCCTTTGGGTCATCTATATAAGGATTTAGGGCCGACTCAAAATCCTGAAAGTACACGAGATTTTCGTTGTTTTCCATCCCAGTTAGAGCGTTCACGCCGCCGAAATTGTCCATCAAGGATAAGTTTTCCAGATTGCGCAGGTTGATATCTAGAGGCTCCTCGCTGCTGAAGAAATTATTGCCACCACTGAAATATCCAACTTCTTGTGTCCGTGTCATATCTGAAACAGGTTCAGGCATTTTGACTGTTTAGTTTTCAAATATCATGCATTAAAAAAAAACAACTTATATCTGACCACTGTGCACTGCGTTCATGATTTTATCCCTCTGTGTCCCAAATGAAAATGAGGCATATAACGCTCGCAAGTTTACTTTATAGAATTCCCAATATCCCCTTCCTCCCAAAGTCCTTTTTCCGCCGCGCACAAAGGCAACACCGCCAGTTTCTGACGTCACTAGCCACTGAAAAATACGGCAATCCGATTGGACGAAGGCGGAGTTAACCTTTAACTCACTCCAGATGGAAGATAAACAGGCCAGGTCAACCACGTGTTTCTATTTCAGGCCGGACAAAAAATCTACGTAAAAGAATATGCAGTCAGAAGACTAATAGGTACAATCGTAACGTAACCATAAACCCAGATGATGTACATATTTATGACTTACAACATTCATATTTAGATGTTTTTTTTTAAACTGAACCCAGTGTTAGTGAATTAGCCATATCTTAAATTCGACACCAGGCCCGGCAGATGGTTGTTGATAAATAGCTTTGGGGTCGCGTGCGCGTGTCATTCAAATCACGTGCTAAACGGAGCGTGGCCTCTTTTGAAACTTTGGGCGCGGAGACGATTTTTTTCCCTTCACTTTGAATTCTGTGAAAAGGCAGCCGGTTCTTGTGTGCTAGGAACTGTGTGGAAGTGGCTGTAGCATGTCCACAGCAAGTACTACTAAAATAAAATAGCTACATGCCTATTGTAGCAGTACAAGTGTCCATTTTCTCACTACTAATCTCTGTAGTAGAGATTAAGTGTTACTTTCAATAATCCTGGACACCCAAATGTCCGCTCTGAATCACAGACAGACGAATGAAAGACGGACTGAACGTTACAGAGCGAGTTAATGCAAGAAACTGGTAGCAATATAACTGCGCTGGAATGATAGCGCCGACATCAAATGCTGGCGAAACACAGCTGGTCAAGACTAAATCCTACCTCCTCCGGCTGCTCCTTGGTGCAGGTTGATGGACAGCTTCTGCTTTGTCACAGGAGCAAGGCTCGCCGCCCAGGTTCCACCGAGGTTAAGTTTGCTTTCTTATGCTGGCTCCGAGTTCGCATGCAAGCTCGTGTAAGTCTCTGCATGTCAAACGCAATGCTTGTTGTCATCACGACATCAGCAAACAACAGCCTCATACAGATCAGAACAATAACATCCTGCTAAGTAAAGACGTGTATACAGATACGTACACAATCATTCAATCATTCATTACGTTCCTTATCGTGCGGGACAGCGCTGGCGATAATGCTTCTCCATCTTCTGCTATGCTTTTCTGCTATCCTTGGCGTTTCCGATCACTTCAAATGATTTTGTTTTTTTCCATGCCACTTGGTCAGTCCACTGAGACATTAGTGGCCTTCTTTTTGGTCAGTCCACTGAGACATTAGTGGCCTTCCTTTTGGTCAGTCCACTGAGACATTAGTGGCCTTCCTTTTGGTCAGTCCACTGAGACATTATTAGCCGTCCTTTTGGTCAGTCCACTGAGACATCATTGGTCTTCCTTTTGGTCAGTCCACTGAGACATTATTGGCCTTCCTTTTGCTCAGTCCACTGAGACATCATTGGTCTTCCTTTTGGTCAGTCTACTGAGACATCATTGGTCTTCATTTTGGTCAGTAGACTGAAACATCATTGGTCTTCATTTTGGTCAGTCCACCGAGACGTTTGTCTAGTGGCCTTCCTTCTGGTCAGTCCACTGTGACATTCGTCTGGTCTCATCCCTCTTCCCCCTTTTCCCGTGAATTTTCCAGTAATGATCAAGTTCCCTGACTGTGTCTTCCCACGACATGTCCACGAAATTTTGACCGTCTGTCTCTTATAACGTGACGTAATTCGGGACGAACATTTACAAATGCGAAATGAATATCTGGAAAATCCAAATGGATAAAAATGGAGAAAACTATACAGTGTATAATAAAGAAAATCGCTCATTTTTGTAGGTAAAATGTAGGAAAAGAGGGTGCTCGGGGAATTAGGTGGGGGGGGGGGGGGGGAATGAAAGAGAAACAATGTGTGTGTGTGTGTGGGGGGGGAATTAAGTTGCGAATACCCAACTAAAACATCTAAATTACATCATCAGTTTTATTATAGACAAATTGACAATCAAAAGCACAGCGTCCAATCGTTTACAGAAAATTCTATTTATGAAAAAGAGTGGGGAGGAACATTCGCGTTAGCACCAAAAAAAATGGTACTGCGTGTGTTTTACTGAGAATATTTTTGAAAAGTGTTAAATGTGATACTCCATACTCCTCTGTGATACACAGGCGTGGAAAATAAGGTACTTATATCAGCTGACCCCCGTAAATGTGCTCACACAACAAAACAGACGGCTCACGTCGGCAGAAATCAAGAGTTAGAAAAAAATACAGAACTAAAAAAAACTGAAAAAAAAAAAAAACAAAGACAATACATATGTAGCAGCGTTTAGAGACACAGAAACGCACTCGAAGCTATATTGGGGGGGGGGGGGGAGTCGTCCAGCCCAAACTGTGCAGTCAGAACCTGGGTTGGACGTTAGAACAGAAAAGGGCCCAGAGATGGAAGCGTATTTAGTGGTTTCAGAATCTGAAGAAATGTACTATTTATTAAGCAATCGGAGTTTGACAGTTAAAAGAAAGAAGGGGGGGGGGGGGGGGGGAGAAGGATTCCAAGTTGAATGTTTGAAGACTGGTAAGATGACGGCAGAACTATTCTGCAGGAGTGCCCAACATATGATGTGCAGTGGCCAACATCTATATCAGCTGAAGAGGAGCTATTTGGGGGATGTACACCAGCTCCAGCTTACCACCCATTCCGCTAGTGTACAAATCGACGTCCGAAAATGAAAGAAGAAGAAGAAGAAGAAGTAGCAGTTTGGAGTTAGGCAATACTAAAAAAAAATATGACTGAAATAAGCCAGGCCGCTTGGGACACGAAAACAAGAGACAGGACAATTTGGAAATCCACTGTGGTCAACTTTCCCTGTACAAATAGAGCAGGATGATAATGTTTCTGTGAGGCAAATGTCAGACCTCATTATTAAGGAAGTCAAGTGGAGAATCAGCATGATACATTTGAATACAGTAGCTGGACATTTGTAGCTCTAAATGAGAAGAGACACTGAGTTAGTAATAACTTGTGTAATGAGGAAAGACAAATTGACACTCCCACAAGGATTGTGCACTGCGGACATGAAGTTAACTCTAATGTGTGGCCTTCGTTTTAGTCAGTCTCCCCCCCCCCCCCCCCACAAATGTTTTAAAATTTTGTTAAAAAGGAAACAGTGTTAAAGGATATGAACTGGTATATGCAAAACAACACGCCAGGCTTAACTCCGGACACTGAGCTGAAAGGATACCTGGTCTGTCTTTGTGTTTCGTGCAAGGAACAAAACGCAACCCAATATTCATGCTAAATATGTCAACTACTTTCTCCAAGGCCGCCAACGTATTTCAGTTTTATAAATAGAAGCAAGGTCACCAGTGAAATTGCCAGGTGGTCTGGGGACGTTCATGAGCCGACGGTTCATTCTCTTCATCCCTCCCTCCCTACTACCACCCCCCCCCCCCGCAAAAAAACCCCACCCCAAACAGCTGTCGCGGAATAAACATCGGGTACGCTTGGGTGCGCTGGAGGGTGTATTCTCCCCTCTTAAACGTAGAGGAGAACTTGCGAACAAAATGATAGCCGATTGGTTGACAGCATTCGCTATACATAGTTTACGGTAGTGGTTCCTAACCTTTTGATACCCAAGAACCACTTTTACTACGTTACGTAATTGCAAACCACACGCTTATACGCAAACGTGATTGTTTTTTTTTATTCAATATACATCAGTCAGTTGTGTGTCCTTTGTGGAAATTTGCCTCCCTAACAATAATTAGTGTATTAAGTGTGTGTGTACGTGTGTGTGTGTGTGTGCGCACGCACGCACACACACACACATACACACACAGAGTTCCTACTTTTTTCCTAGTTTATACATTTTGCCTCCCCGACAGCTCTCCTGTAGGCCTCTCTATTGTAATATATATGCCCTGTTGCTGATGCATCCATTTGGAGATCATCAGCGATGTCGTGCAGCCATCTTCCTTGATCTTCCTCTCTTTCTTTTTCCCATTATGTATCATTCCAAAACGGTCTTCTCTAAATTCTCATGACGTTTAATGTGTCCAAAATTTTAAAGTTTTCTCTGCTTAATCCTCTTTACTAGCCAGCCAGCCTTCAATATCAAGTTCTTGTAGTAAGGATACATTTGTTCTTTTTTTATGTCCATTATATTTGAAAGACTCTTCTATAGCTTTACATTCAAAGGCATTTATGTGTTTCTCAGATGTTTTGTGAAGTATCCAGGTCTCATAGGCATATGTTGCGATGGGAAAGATGCATGCCCTTAAAAATCTTATTTTGCAGTTGTTTCTCTCCACAGATTATTTAGTTGTTTTGCTTTTTGAAGAGTGATGGATGTCCTCCTCCTAAGTTTCGTCATTGTATCTCCATTATTAGTAATGATCCAACATATTTAAAACTCTCTCTTCCAATTTTTCTTCATTGATATATATTTCAGCTGCCTTATTTGTTCTGTCAGTTATCAATTTAGCTTTATATATGGCAAGTAATACACAGATTAATAAAGCAGTCTCTGATCAATCTGATAATACACCGCAGACCACATGTTGTATGTGGGACGAACACAGAAGTAGGGAAAGAGTGCGAAATTTTATACACATTCTCTGTGTATTCTCATTGTGCCCCAAGACAATTTCTCGCTTTATGGTTGGACAACAGGGCTGTTTCTCTCTCTCCTCGGCCCCAAAACTTTCCAGCACTGTCAACTAGATCTTGCTGATTCTCCGAGTTTACTTCCACACAATTTTCTTGCTGTTTAAGTGACTTTCGAATTTTTTTTTTTTGGGGGGGGGGGGGAAATTTATTCAATAGTCCATTTATGGCCCATAAATTTATTCAATGGTCCATTTATACCCCGTGATACTGAAAACATCACACTTTCGTATGCCGAAGGTCATGGAAAATACGGGCCCTAACACCGTATTCCCCAATATGCCTTAATGGCATGGAAATTACCTTTACCTTACCATTTATAGCAATCGATGAACGATTCCAGAGTTTCTTCGTAGAATTATATTACTCTTTTCCCTTGCCCTTGGCTGGGGTCTCAGCTTCCGTCCTTCGGGTAACCGTTGCGGGAATAGTGTGATTTCTTTACAACGTTTAAACACAAACACAGCAAGTCAAGAATGAATTACTGTTAAAGCAACATATATCAGAAAGAGAGGGGGGGTGGGAGAGAGAAGACAAGTCACCGGATCTGGGCTGTACAGCCTGAGATGAACTTTTTTTGGATAGAATCTGAGTTGGTAGATACGTACTTTTTGTGAAGCAAATGAAGCTGGAATCAGGCAGAAAGAGAGCTGAGAAATTAGACGGCAAGAGAACTGAGGAACAGACAGCAAGAGAACTGAGGAACAGACAGCAAGAGAACTCAGGAATCAGACAGCAAGAGAATTGAGGAATCATACAGCGAACGAAACTGAGAAATCAGACAGCAAGAGAATTGAGAAATCAGACAGCTAGAGAACTGAGGAATTAGAGCTGATCGAACAGTGAGCGTAATGTCTGCACTGCTCTGAAGATAAGTCACAAAAAAAGTAATAAAGAATTCAGTCGGTCTTTTGCATGTCCATTGCGGAACTCTGCCTCTCTGACAACTCTCCTGTAGGCTTCTCGGTTGTAAACAAGATGCCCTACTGCTGATGCAATAAAGAATTAATGTACTGAATTAATAGTGAATTTAGCGAGATTTAATGAAATAACATGAAACTTCATCGGCGAAGAATAACTCGGCGTTGAGATACATGTGTAACATAAACTTGAGACACACATCAGGTAACACAAACGAAGCGTTACTTAATAGATTAGCCAGAGACCGAAAGAAGTGGAGAGAATGTGCTGATGCTTTGTTGGACGTCACAATGGAAGCCACATATTGACTGCTTTGTCGATCAACGGCTAAGATGGAGTGATGGACGGAAGGACGTCTGGGGAGAACGGAGGGGCGGGTGTTTATTCTAATCATTCATGATTTGCTTCATATTTTCTGTGAAAGTTGTCCCATTAGCTATTTTACACTGATTTTATTTGTTGGTTAATATGGCAGCTACCCGAGTGTCGACATAACATTATGTTGCTTATCGATTGGGACTTGCAGTATTGATTTTTCAATGCTTTTGTAATCCATTTATTTTGGCCTTATCTTGAACGAGCTTTGAGTTTTCTAACTATTCTGTTTAGTGATGTAAACCTTTGAAAAGTCCAGATCCAATTAATTCCATTTTAATGTGATTTCTTGATGACAATATGTAAGTGACGGATTTTTTTTTAAAATTACAACGGGGGGGGGGGGGGGCAGAGAAGCTGTCAGTGACCCATAGATGACATGGTGGGCGAGACACAGCTGACCAAGACCTTGTCCCGCATCGGTACCCACAGTAACAGGCCTTGCCTGGCTAAGCATCGTCTAAGTTCACATGGTGGTGGAGTCTGCTACAGAAGTATTGCATGCCCTCTTTCAGCTTCATCCAGGGACTGATTTAAAAAAAAGTGGCTCTCATTGCCCGCTCCCAAGCCGACACGATGTTATGGCCTCAACATCATCACTGCATTGGCTGCAAAGAACACCAACTCGTAGATTCTTGTAAGAAGAAGAAGATCAGCAACATATACGATTCTTCTGCAAACATAAAACTGACGCCAGCTTGTTACAGGACAGTAAAAGTTCCAAAATGAGTGGTTCTAAATCTTACTGAGTTCACGGACCCCCGGGGTAGATAATTCACTATGACCACTTTCCCACCACTTGGTAATTAAAAATATTTACACACTCCCAGTATTCTACACAACCTTAATCTACTCCATGTACCCAAGCACTGACCGTCACGAACTCCTGTTTCGGAACCACTGCTCCAAGATGGGAGTTCAACTGCTCGATTCCTTCCTTGGTAGACGATCATTCATGCAGGTTGTGTTATTTTATTCTTGCTATATACGTGTTTGTAGGTGATCCCAAACTCCGAGCTTCGATTTCTGAGGTTTGATTCTGCCATTACTTACGTTAACAACGAACTGTGTATCCTTGAAGTAATGGAGAGCGAGGCTATTACTTTGGGTGAATTTACTATTACAGCAACTTCACTCTCGAGATGATCTTAGATGTATCAGTTCCATGCACTGTATGGCCGAAAAATATCCCAAGATTGCTATCCTCTCAGTTTCATCAATTCAAAGTCTGGTGTCCTCTGAATTTCATAAATTCCAGGTCTGCTATCCTCTCAATTTCATTAATTCCAGGTCCGCTACCCTCTCAATTTCATCAATTTCAGGTTTGCTACCATCTCAGTTTCATCAATTCCAGGACTGCTATTCTCTCAGTTTAATCAATTCCAGGACTGCTATCGTCTCAGTTTCATCAATTCCAGCTTAGGAATCATCTAAATTTCATCAATTTCAGGCATACTACATCAATTTCATCAATTCCAGGACTGCTATCCTCTCTGTTTCATCAATTCCAGGTCTGCAACCATCTCAATTTCATCCATTTAAGGTCTTCTGTCCTCTGAATTTCTTTAATTCCAGGTCTGCTACTATCTCAATTTCATCAATTTCAGGCCTGCTATCCTCTCAGTTTCATCCATTTCAGGTCTGCTATCCTCTCTATTTCATCAAGTTCAGGTCTGCTATCCTCTCTGTTTCATCAAGTTCAGATCTGCTATCCTCTCAGTTTCATCAATTCCAAGACTGCCATCTTCTCATTTCAGCATTATCCGTGCTGGCTGAATGTTAATTTAATATACGATTATTAATTAATTATTTCACAGAATAATTAAAGTATATTCATAATGACTGGTTTTCCATTTCGATTACAACATTCAAAATGGGGAAATTAATTTCCATTTCTTGTATCCAAGAGCTTTCTGATGTTGAAACTCGTGCCCACTTTCGGAATATGGCTTCCGTAGCTACACAGAAGGAAATACATTGGCATCGCTTGTAACTCTGGAAGCCAGGGTGATGATTGTGACAAATTCTGCAAGCTTCACCTCCCACAACAAATCTATCCATCATTTCCACGTGGTCTGTTGATGTCTTGCGTAGTCAACTAGCGCAGTTTCCTCATTTTCCAGTTCGTATCAGAAACTTGATATATTTTCATTAAAAATACACTAAGATAAGGTATACTTGAACATAACTGTCAAAAAAATTCATTCTCTGTCCGTCTTTAATTTTCTTTTCTAATCATCTTCTGTTTACCAGTGCGAAGATGTTTCTCTCTTTTTTTTTTTTTTTTTGGCAGGAAATGGGCACTCATTATTATACATCAAGAAACAACTAGGGCAGAATTTTTTTTTATAAATAGGAAACAACGAGGCTTTCGTACGGTAAAGTAAGAGAACACAGTTGTGTAGAATTATATCTCGAAAAAACCTTAGACAAAGCACTTTAGTTAGACGTCAAAGAAAGAAAAATCACAAGAGAATTACCTGGGATTCGAACCACGGACTTCGGTGGAACAAGCAGCCGTCTAGCCACGAGAGAACAGCGTAATAACGAACTGAGCCAACTAGCACCTCTAAAAAATGTTTTCTAGGCCTAGTCATTAGTAACTATTTAATAGACACGAAGGATCGTGACACCCGGAAAGAGACGCATAACACAGAAATTCCGTAGCTTAGATTCAGATTAGGAAAGACGATGGCGATGGTTGGGACATGTGCTCCGAATGACTGACAACTCACTACCAAAAATAACACTAAGATGGACACCACAGGGGAACAGAAGTAAGGGTAGACCAAAAGAGACATGGAGAAGAGCAACAGAAAGGATGTTGAGCAATAGAGGGCTCACCTGGGCAAGAGCAGAAAAAAAGGCGAAGGACAGGCATTTGTGGAAAACCTTTGCGGAAGCCCAAGGTTCAGAGAGAAAGATTCAGTCTCTCTAACAGGTACCAACTTTTTAGACAAACATACACACGGTCTTCTGCCATGTCTGGTGCATAATTCAACAACAACAACAACAACAACCGAATACTTATTACATGAAGTTGTCTTGAAGGTGCTAGTTAGCTCAGTCCGTTAGTACGCTGTTTTCTCGTGGCTAGACGGCTGCTCGTCCTACCGAAGTCCGTGGTTCGAATCCCAGGTAATTCTCTTGTGATTGTTCTTTCTCTCACGTCTCACTGAAGTGTTTTCTCTACGATTTTTTTAATGAGGTGTAATCCTACAAAACCGTGTTCTCTAACTAGGGCAGAAATGCGTTTTGACAGGCACGCCACAATTATCTTTCACCTTCTCTGTTGCTGACATAACAACAGTATTTAGCTGCAGAACTTTATATCCTACATACATTTGTTTCTGTGTGTGTTTAAATGAATCCCAACTATATCTACTACATTAGAAATGAGTCAGAGCAGTGGTTTCCAGATTTTAGAGCTATGCCCCCAAGTCACCGTGAAACAACGGAGCACAGCACTGTATGGTTAGACCTTGAAAAATAAGCGTAAACAATGCACATATACACAAGAGAGCAAGACAAAGAAGAGAATTACCTGGGACTTGAACCATGGACTCCGGTAAGACGAGCAACCGTCTAGCCACTAGAGAACAGCGCATTTTAAAAAAAAAAGGTGCCTGACAGCTAAGCCATAAATGCCTGTCTGACCGAAAATTGTGACATCCGGAAAGGAAACGAGCCCATGACACAGAAATTCTGTTGCTTAGATTCATTCTTTCGCAGGTACCAAACCTGAGATACATACATACATATGATCTCCTGCATATGTCCAGTGCATATTGAACAACAACAAAAATTCAATACTTTTTACACAAAAGTAGTTTCAGTTTATGGTTTCAGATACAGTTTTTTACCAATAAGAAACAAGGCTTTCCTACGGCCAAAGTAACAGTGTGCAGTATTGTATTGCTACAACTTGAAAAACAAATCATACAGTGCTTTTAGACTTTGCCAACCCGGTTCCACTCCCCCCCCCCCCCCCCACCACCACCACCGTCATTTTTTCCTCTTATATGGTCCTGCTGCCCTTGCTTCTCACTTTTCCTTGGATCTTCCCAGTATCCTCAGAGACTGAGGAGGTCGTCGAGAGCCCCTGCCTTAAGAGTTATGTTTCAAACGCGAGAAAGGTCACCACCACTGTGTAGTAGTCATTAACCTCCACTACTGCCAACACTATCTCACGCTACAAGCCAGACCTTGCATATTAACGCTATTATTAACTGCCTCTGCAACTTGCTTGTCCTGAGATATTTTATTGTGAAAGGTGGTTAACAGTTCGGCTGATATCGCCTAGAAACACGTTCGCAACCAATATGGTTATATATGGTTATTTCAAGCTTTTTTTTTTTGCGTGTTTGCCACTGCGCTTGTGTGTGTATATATATATATATAGTACAAACCAACACGCGAATGAAGTGATGTTCAGCCAATGATCGAGGCACATTACACACTTGCAGTTTCTGAGAAACATGTTACACACTTCACTGACAACAACAAAGGCAAATGATAAAATATTGAGATGTATTCATTACAAAAAAAAATGTCCACAAATATGTCAACTTTCTTTTCAAGTTCGGTTATTAGCTTCCCATAATAATCTATATAGAAAATGAAATTAGGTACGATTCTAGAAAATGAAGAAATGGACATCTTGGTATTAAACAACAACAACGTTGATGATGCACATATAAGATCCACATATTCAAAAGTTTGTAACCGCTTAGATCACCTGGCAAGACAATAGTTCTGGAATGCATTATAAATTTGGAGTGAGTAGTTTAAGGAACTGGTAGACTGGCTCAGAACAAAATAAACTAAAACGCGTGTTCTATTCATAAACTGTGGCAGTTTCTTTTGTTTACCTGGAGAATGTAGATATTTCCACCAACCAGGGAAGTATCTACGTTCTTATAACAGGTGTAACTTTCTGATGGAGGCTAACTAACGTTGTTGGTAACTTAACATTTTAATTATGCCTTATTATTGCAAATTATTATACTATAATAATATCACTTCTGACGAAAGAGTCAAGTTGTAAACTCCACAGTTTACACTCTGTAATCAAGGGCAGTTACTCCACAGTTTACATGCTGTAATCAAGGGCAGTTACTCCACAGTTTACATTCTGTAATCAAGGGCAGTTACTCCACAGTTTACATTCTGTAATCAAGGGCAGTTACTCCACAGTTTACATTCTGTAATCAAGGGCAGTTACTCCACAGTTTACATTCTGTAATCAAGGGCAGTTACTGTTCCCGTGCTTGAAACTGGATACAAGTGGATGATATGATCAAGATGGCGCTTGGATACTTCGTGGCGAAGGTAAGACTATCTGTATTGCTATCTGTATTCAAGGTGGTGCTTGGATACTTTGTGTCCAAGGTAAGTCTATATGCTATCCTGCTATCTGTATTCAAGGTGGTGCTTGAATACTTTGTGTCCGAGTTGTGGTGCTTGAATACTTTGCGTCCAAGGTAAGACTATATGCTATCTGTATTCAAGGTGGTGCTTGGATACTTTGTGTCCAAGGTAAGACTATATGCTATCTGTATTCAAGGTGGTGCTTGGATACTTTGTGTCCAAGGTAGGACTATCTGTATTCAAGGTGGTGCTTGGATACTTTGTGTCCAAGGTAAGACTATATGCTATCTGTATTCAAGGTGGTGCTTGAATACTTTGTGTCCGAGTTGTGGTGCTTGAATACTTTGCGTCCAAGGTAAGACTATATGCTATCTGTATTCAAGGTGGTGCTTGGATACTTTGTGTCCAAGGTAGGACTATCTGTATTCAAGGTGGTGCTTGAACCAAGGTAAGACTGCATTCAAGGTGGTGCTTGAATACTTCGTGTCCAAGGTAAGACTGTATTCAAGGTGGTGCTTGGATACTTTGTGTTCAAGGTAAGACTAAATGCTATTTGTATTCAAGGTGGTGCTTGTATACTTTGTGTCAAAGGTAAGACTAAATGCTATCTGTATTCAAGGTGGTGCTTGAATACTTTGTGTCCAAGGTAAGACTATCTGTATTCAAGGTGGTGCCTGGATACTTTGTGTCCAAGGTAAGACTATCTGTATTCAAGGTGGTGCTTGAATACTTTGTGTCCAAGGTAAGACTATCTGTATTCAAGGTGGTGCTTGGACACTTTGTGCCCAACGTAAGACTATATGTTATCTGTATTCAAGGTGATGCTTGAATACTTTGTGTCCAACGTAAGACTACATGCAATCTGTATTCAAGGTGATGCCTGGATACTTTGTGTCCAAGGTAAGTATATGCTATCTGTATTCAAGGTGATGCTTGGATACTTTGTGTCCAAGGTAAGTATATGCTATCTGTATTCAAGGTGGTGCTTGGATACTTTGTGTCCAAGGTAAGTATATGCTATCTGTATTCAAGGTGATGTTTGGATACTTTGTGTCCAAGGTAAGTATATGCTATCTGTATTCAAGATGGTGCTTGAATATTTTGTGTCCAAGGTAAGACTATATGCTATCCTGCTATCTGTATTCTCTCCGTTCCTGCGACCCCCCCCCCCCCTTCCACCCAGCCACAAATTCCAAAAATCTGAACAAAACTGTCCTTGAGAGGTCAGAAACACATATCTCTGAGGTCTGCTTGCCAGGCAGGTTGCAAACTGGCCTAATAGTTGCACCACTTTGAGTATACTCATGTACCAACAGTAAAGGTTTTCTTTTTGTTTCTTTCATCACAATTTTGTTTATACAAATATGGCCACCGTCTGAGTGTATATTTAAAACTGAAGAACTTGTATGCTTTGACGTCCAGTTATACGTGGCTTCTGGATTAATCATCAGTCACAAGCAAACTGCTAGCATAGTGCACATCAGTGACGTGTAGTTAAGCTTAAATTATATCATATACCGTCATCTTTTGTTCGAACTACAATTACCACTACTCACCAAAGGTTGCCGTTTCATTGTTGACGTTGAGCAGCGTTGGCTCTAAAATGGGAGCAGGCCCGGCCGTTATGGGCCTGAGATGCTGTTTATTGCAACTCTCATTGTTACAATTCTGCATTCTGCGTCTCCGACAGGGAAGATGATTCTTTGATTTATCAGAATATGTTGGAAATCAAAAGTTTCCAGAAAAAAAATGATGCTCACAATGAAAATTAACAGTCTGATGTACGCCGACACAGATACAAAATGGCGACGAGCATGGCGTCGTCTGTGTTTTACCGTCTCGGGATTTGCGTGCATCTTGGAGCACACGTGTCGCGAAGACATAATACAGACAATTTGATTTGTAAAACTGTTCATGAGTGGTCTGTTTATTTAGAGGCATTAATTTAACAACTAATATGGTAGTCGTAAGTAAAGTCTGGAGACACCCATTTTTATGACACGTGGAATGGATTGGCTTATCTGTATCTGCTGACCGGAAGTTGCGGCGGATCTCGTGAGACAAAAGCGCCAGAATCGTAGACTAACGTCTAGACGGTCCCGGCCAGTGACGTGACCTTGGAAGTATGTCCCTAACTTTTCACGTGGACTTCGGGGAAGACCTCGGAAAGTGTTAGAGATAGGGGAGGGAAGGTGACTACATTTTCTGAGGGAAGGCTACATTCTAATTTCCTTGATCTTGTTTTGCCCCTGGTTTGTAGTAGAGGCATATTCTCCTCGGCGTATTGTTTCTTGATCTTCTCTTCTTCTTTTCCATGTTTTTCTTCCTCTAACAAAGTATTTAGAACCGAATATTTCAGGCGGAGCTCTAGAGTGCGGTAAAGACAAGACAAGAGCTTTCGTAGCAGAATCCACCCATATATTCCAACAAGGGAGCTACATTAATTTCCAGATCGGACGAGAAATGAGAGGATAGAAAACCTAACACAACGGAATATCATAGAGTGGTAATGTAAAAAATTTTAAATGCAAAAAAAAAAAAAAAACGCGAAATAATGTTACAAAGAAAAAAGTCATTAAGACAGCCTTTCTCAACCTTTTTGCCCTCATGTAACCCACGGAATATTTTGTTAATCCCCTCGGAACCCCTGCATTAAAATATTTACCCCGGCTCATTTTTTTAAATTCATATTCCCGTCCCCTCGCCCCCGCCCTTTTTTTTAATTCCACCCCTCCCCCTTCTCCTTTTTTTTCCCTCCCAGCCATCACCGCCATCGACCCACCCCCCCCCCCTTTTCTCCAAACCATAAACTATAACTCTTCTAATAAACTGACTTGTGTTGGCAGAGAAAAATGTTTTTTCCTTTGATCTTGTCCAGCAGAGGCTGTCGCTGCCGAAACAAGAGAACAGTAAATGTTGAAGAAGTCAGCCCACGTGCATACCTCGGCAGTTACATAGACCAAAATCTCTGTTTAGCCAGTGTTTCCCAACCTTTTTTTTTAAATTTTGTATCATATCCCACATCAAAACCTCAGAAATCTTGATGGCCTTCCCCCCCCCCCCTCACCTCGCCGTAGCATAAAACTCAACCAACTTCTAAAAAAAGTATAATATAAATCCTCGTATATTCTAATTGGCCCCCCCCCCCAAAAAAAAAAAAAATTCGAGTTGCCTTCCTGGGGTGTACGCCCCACGTTGAGAAACACTGGTTTAATCACGATTTATGATAGTGTCACGGAGTTATGAGAGTGTTAGTATTGTCAATAGTGTAATGTAATCTCAGGTATAAGGAGGGGGAGGGGGGAACTGCTGCAGTATATAAATGTACAAAAACTGCCTATGATAACAACGATAATGATGGCTTGACAACGACTGCGACTGTGACCTCTAATTAATCCATTACCTTGTAATGTGATCATTTGCGAGGGAAACTAACTTCTCATTTGATTTTAGCTTCCAATTCATTCATTCATTCCTTTGCTTGTCCCTTGCGGAACTTTGCCTCCCAAACAGCACTCCTGTAGGCCTCTCGGTTGTGAGCAAGATGGCCTGCTGCTGCTGCATCCATTTCCAGATCATCAACGATGTCTTGCAGCCATCTTCGTTTCGGTCTTCCTCTTTTTCTTTTTCCCATTATGTATCCTTCCAAGACGGTCTTCTCTAAATTATCATGACGTTTAATGTGGCCAAAATATTTAAGTTTTCTCTCTTTAATCCTCTTTACTAGCCAGCCTTCTTCAATATTAAGCTCTTGTACTATAGATATATTTGTTCTTTTTTGTGTCCACGATATTTGGAGAACTCTTCTATAGCATTTACATTCAAAGGCATTTATGTGCTTCTCAGCTGTTTTGTTAAGTGTCCAGGTCTCACAGGCATATGTTGCGATGGGAAAGATGCATGCCCTTAAAAATCTTATTTTTGTGGTTCTGTCTGCTCCTCTCCACAGATTCAAATTAAGCTTCCAATTAAAACCGATAAATTAGTAATTATGGAAGGCTGGAAGTGCCAAAAACTATAATTACAGAGTAAGGTTACACATTTCCAACGAGAAGGGGAAACACACTTGTATTTGTTACAAACTGTCCAAATGAGAAACAACGAAGCTTTCACGCAGTGAAGTGATTCGTCGGTGTTGTGTGGTTAGACAAAGTAGTAAACAAACCACTTTAGAACTGAGGGAAAGAAAATGACAGGACAATTATCTGGGACTCGAACCACGGACTCCAACAGAGAGAGCAGCAGCTTAGTCACGAGAAATAGGTCACTGTCTACTCGGTCATCTTACACTTCCATGGTACGAGTACCAGGTTTTCTCTTCTCGGTTTTCTTTCTCTCGCATCTAAAGTGCTTTGTCTACTATTTTCCGAATGCCAGCCATATGACATTGCGCTAAATCACTTAACATATTTGTTACAAGAGAGAACCAATTTACCATTCAGCATGCCCCCTAATTCTTAGATCTAATTGACCAGTTCAGTGGATGTCGGCGTGTCTAACTGTCTTTACATCTAGACATCCATGTCAGCTTTTGACCGTTGTCTAAATTACGAATGGCCAGTTCACCTGACACGTCAGACAGGACGAACTCGACGGTGCTCGGCGTCCAGCAGCGAACACAACACGTTTCTTACGCACACCTGTCTCCTTTTCCATGTGGACACTTAAGTCCCACACATTGACCAGGGTGATCGGGAAATGAATGCACCTGTCAAACGCTGACCACAACAACACGGACAGAACTGAACACGGACAATAGTCTAACGGATTTCAGAAACATCCGGGTCACTAGAATAGTGAGAGTGATAGCGAAATAGGCTAATCGGGATGTCAAATGTCGGACAGGAATGTTAGCATCAGCCAGATCCCAGAGCTAGCAACAACGTTCATCAGCAAATGTTCACTTCAGTGCTCATTAGTTGTATGAGATGACGAGGAATAAATATATGTCATTTCTTCTTCTTCTTCTTTTTCTTCTTCTTCTTCTTCTCTGGAAGCGACAACCGGCTAATTTTTTTTTCAGTCTCTGTGTGGAGCTTCACTACTAACTAATAATGGAGATACAATGAGGGAAATTAAAAGGAGGACATCTATCGCTTTTCCGAAAGTAAAACAACTAAAGAATCTGTGGAAAAGAGCAGACAGAACCACAAAAATAAGATTTATAAGGGCATGCATCTTTCCCATCTGGGTAAAGCTTTATCAATGAATGTTAGAAAACGAGTCCTAAAATGCTATATTGAACCTATCTTGTTATATGGAAGTGAATCATGGACAATAGGCAAGTCTGCACAAAAATCATTGGAAGCAGCAGAAATGTGGTTTATTAGAAGAATGTTGCGAATCATCTTGACAGCAAAAATAACTAATGAAGAATGTATGAGAAGAGCTGGAGAGACAAAAAAACCTTGTCAAAAAGATAAGAGAGAGACAATGTACTTTCATAGGACACGCAATGAGAAGAGGTGGCATTGAGAATATTATAACAACAGGAAAAATAGAAGGAAGAAGATCAAGAGGAAGACCAAGAGAAATGATACTGGACAGTCTGACGGGATGGTGTGAGAGGAGATCACCAACTGAATTGATGGCCTGCATGAAGGATCGTGTACTCTGGAGAAGCATAATAGCCAACGCCAGTCGGCACGGCACCTGATGATGATGATGATGATCTTTCTCATCGCAACATATGCCTGTGAGACCTGGACACTTAACAAAACAGCTGAGAAACGCATAAATGCCTTTGAATGTTAATGCTACAGAAGAGTTCTTCAAATACCATGGACACAAGAAAGAACAAATATATATATACTACAAGAAATTAATATTGAAGAAAGCTGGCTAGTAAAAAGGATTAAAGAGAGAAAACTTAAATATTTTGGACACATTAAACGTCATGATAATCTAGAGAAGGATCTTGAAAGGGTACATAATGGGAAAAAGAGACAAAAGTTATCACCAAACAAAAACTACAACCAGAAAACAATCTTATCTGATTTTATATTTTCTAAATTTTGAGTAGGCATTTAACACACCACATACAAAAACAAATACACAAGATATAAACACCATATAATTTTACCCTAGAAGTTTTTTTAAATACCCTAATGATGCATAAACTGTGGATAAAAGTCTGACAGATGTGAACATCTAGACAATACTGACATGCAACCACAAGTTTGTTTATTAACGAGCCCCCACAGAATGATCATGAGATTTTCAAACGTGCTCAGAAGAAAATGGTATAATATTTCAAACTTTTATCGTAACATAACTAAATATTTTGGACACATTAAAGTTCATGATAATCTAGAGAAAACCGTCTTGGAAGGGTACATAATGGGAAAAAGAAAGAGAAGAAGACCAAGGCGAAGATGGCTGCAAGACATCGTTGATGATCTGCAAATGGATGCATCAGCAGCAGGCCATCTTGCTCACAACCGAGAGCCCTACAGGAGAGCTGTTAGGGAGACAAGGAGTGCTGTTGGGGAGACAAAGTTCCGCAAGGGACATGCAAATGAATGAATCATAACAATATCCATAGGAAAAAAAAACCCTAGACTAAAATAACTGTTTTTATTTATATTTGTTCTGTAGCCGAGTTTTCATAATTTAAAATTCTCGTATACGCTGAAACATGGCGAGCGTGTTGTTAAATTACAAAAAATGTTCCTACGTTTCGGGTCCTGTTTGATGTCATTTAAGTTAAGCTTTGCATCAGTGAAATTGGACAGCAAAAGAACCAGTTTTCTCCTCCACAAAGATAAGGTATCCGGCACGGCATTTTATTGTTGAAGAGAACAAGATACTTCAGAGATAAGAGATCAATTTGTTGCCAGCAAGCGGTGCTCTCCTGTCACTACACTGCGCATGCCTAGAGATGAACTCCGAGCCGTCTAGTAAACAAGAGATACGGTGCACCGCATAAATCAAATTTTCTTTTCTTCAACTATTCATAGAAAGTTTCTTGATTTGCCTGGGGGGGGGGGGGGGCACACTACTCTCTCCTCTCTCTCTCTCTCTCCCCCCCCCCCCCCCACCCCTTTGCCAGAAGGTAAAGCAACCTCGCTTCTGAGTTGTTTTGTTTTTTTTTCTCTGGATAAGAACATCTGAAGGAAAACGTTATTTTACGATACGGTAATTTTAGATAAAGTTTTCTTAACTCCACAGTGACCTTTGAACTTTCCTGCATTAATTTTCTTCAGACATTGAAAACATAAAAAAAAAGACAGAAAAATAGGAACATTTCTGTTATAAGAGGATAACTTTCAAATTTTTGGGTTAGATAACGAAAATTTACGGTTAAAATGCTTAACAAAAATAAGAGCACTCGTTCATACTCGCGAAATGCTGCAGGTAAACTTCTAACATGATAATGGCTCTTATTCTAGAAGATTCTTTCAAAGAAGACCTTTTACGCTTTGTCTCTGTGTTTTCTGATTCGTTTGAGAAGCTGATATCCAGAAAGTGTGGTCTTTGTATTATACTATCACCGCTCGGCGCTGCTGGTCAGGACATTTAGATTCACAGATCCCTAATAAAGTTTTCCAGCCAGCACATTTAGCTTCACTGATCCCTTATGAATTTTGTCAATTAAGACATGTAGCTTTACTGATCTCTTATGAATTTTGCCAATCAGAACATTTACTTTCACTGATCCCTTATGAATTTTGTCAATTAAGACATGTAGCTTTACTGATCTCTTATGAATTTTGCCAATCAGAACATTTACTTTCACTGATCCCTTATGAATTTTGCCAATTAAGATTTTTAGCTTCACTGATCCCTTATGAATTTTGCCAATCAGGACATTTAGGTTCTCTGATCCCTTATGAATTTTGCCAATCAGAACATTTACTTTCACTGGTTCTTATGAATTTTGCCAATCAGCACATTTAGCTTCGCTAGCCTTTTTTTTTCGGCTCTAGCGATCAGGATATTTAGCCAAAAGTCATCATCATCCTGTGCTTTTTCCCAGGGAACGTTGAATGTGGTCGTCTTAGAGCTTGTTCTATCTTATATATATATATAACCCGCCCATCTATATTGTTGTCCACATCTTCCTCTCTTTTCTTTCTTCTGCTTTTCCCACTAGTATGGCTTTCATTGTTCTTGATATGACCGAAACATTTTTAACTATCTTACTCTAATTATTTTTCTTTTCATTTTCAGGTGTTCCATACTTCTGTTTTCATTTCTTTTCTTATGTATATCCTTATTCTATTCTTCTGTATGCACTTCTTCTAGTCTTCTGTATATCCGTCTTCTATTCTTCTATATTCTTCTTCTATTTTTCTGTATACCCACATTTCAAACACCTCGATTTTCCTGCTCATTTTCCCATCTGATGCCAACGCTCCTACATCATAAAGGGATGTGGCGTGGACAACGCAGTTAAAGACTCTCAACTTAAAAGTTGCTGTGCAGCTCCGACTTAAGAACGTTTTTTTTTTTTTTCATAACATATATTTGTCCATTCCTATTCTTCTTGTAATTTCCATTCATATGTCCCAAATGTAGGAATTCTTTCACTTGTTCTAGCGTACTCGTATTTCCGTTTACATTTGTGTTTACAGTTGTTTTTTTGTTCTTCCCTGCTGATTGTCGTGATCTTTGTCGTTCTAAAATTTGTTTTCAGTCCACAGTCCTGGCTTTTCTTGATTGTTTTGTGTCACCAAGATTTCGTAACTCGTCTAGATTTTCTGCTAGCGGAACTGTGTCACCTGCTGGTCTGAGGTTGCTAAATATTGTTTCATGAATGCTCCAAGAGTCTCGCTATGTTTTTGAATATAAAGGGGGATTATTAATTGCACCAATCCCCTCTAGACTTGCCGATCAGGACACTTACCTGTATCGGCCTCTTCTAGACCCTGTCCCACCTCTACGTGGCGCCCCCCCCCCCACCAATAACAGGCCTAACCTGGCTAACGGGACAGGGATCGCCAAAGTCCCCATGGTGGTGGAGTCTGCTAAAGAAGCATTGCACACCCCCTGCGTTTTAGCTGTATTCCGAGACTGAAAAAATAGCCACGATGCTGTTCCTCAACATCTCTACAGCATCAGCTGCAAAGATCAACAGCTCGCAGTTACAGGAAGTTCGTACAAGTACACGTACAAGTCTAATCTGTAACAAACAGGACATATAGTTGCACTAATCACTTCTAGACTCCAGGACACTTAGCTGTACTAACCTCATCTAAGCTCTGCCAGTCACAACACTTACCTACACTAACTGCTTCTATTCTCCAGCAATTTCTACAGTCATTTCTTCCAGATTCAAAGACAATTAGCTGCAGTAACCTCATCTAGACTCCAAGGCAGCTACAATAACCTCTTCTAGGCTTCAGGACAATTAGCTGCAGTAACCTCTTTTAGATTCCACGACAGCTACAGCAACCTCTATTAGACTCCAAGTCAGTTAGCTACACCTCTTCCATACTCTAACACAATTAGCCACAGTAATGTCTTCCAGACTCCAGGACAATTAGCTACACTAACCTCCTCTAGACTCCAAGACAGTTAGACGAACCTAAGACTATTAGCTATACTAACCTTCTCTAGACTCCAAGACAGCTAGACGAACCTCTTCTAGACTAAGACTATTAGCTACATTAACCTCCTCTAGACTCCAAGACAGCTAGACGAACCTCTTCTAGACTAAGACTATTAGCTACACTAACCTCTTCTAGACTCCAAGTCAGTTAGCTACAGTAACTCACCAACATCCTGACTGAACTCACAATGAACGCCTAATATGAGAAGAGAATGCGTTCTTTACCCTTGACCTTCTTTATTCCCAGAAACTCGCCAAAGAGATGGCCCTGTGGTGACTTCAATGCCACCATAGCCCTTTTCTGGAAAATATATCAGCCAGTATAAGCTTTAGGGCACCAACATGCTGGATTGGCTCGGACATCTCAGACAACGTGAAGAACACGGGCAGTAAACACGCTACAGTAAACACGCTCTGATAGATCTGTGAGAACCAGAACAGTCTACACGTCAGATTAGACAGAAATGAGTGACTGATGACAGACTTGGTGCCATATTTCTACCATGTGTAATGTTAATTTCTTTCTTTCTTTCTTTCTTTCTTTCTTTCTTTCTTTCACTCACGTGAAGCTTCCTTTCGCTTACCAAAATGTATAACCTGGGAAAAAAATAGGAACAGCTTTATTATTTAACGATTACACAGTTGTGACGTTTCGGTGCGAGCCTTTATCAAGCAAAAACAAACAGAAGGAAGAACCAGAGAAAGGAGACAAAGTACAGATTCACATTAATTTTATGTTAACGAAACAATAAAAAATGAAAAACTTAATGAAAAATTGCAAATGACTTCTCTCAGCTCCTGGAACAGCACAGAACCACAATCGCCTGTATGTCGAGATGAGCATAAACACTATGCACCGGTTACTATGTAAACAAAACGTTCGTTCTGAAAGGTGTAAAATTGTGCATGGTTGAGTGTAGAAAATGTTAAGAGACAAGGATGCGCACAGAAGGAGCAGAGAATTATTCCAAGAACAGGGATGACTGGAGAACCCCCATCCATGGCCGGTGCTTTTAAGGGAGTGACAGACCATGATGATGATGATGATGATAGTGAATGGATGGGGATTTGTGATGTTTATTAGTAAATGATGGTAGAGATGGGATGGCGATCTATTTTGGAGAAGATGAAATGAATGATTATGGTTGTGGTATAGTAATGTGATGATGCGTGAGGGTACTAAACTATGTACAAAAAGTGAGAATGAGTAAGATTGTGGAAGATTATGTGTAGCTGAATAGCGAGTTCAAACCATGTGGTTCCAATGTCTCATAGTCCTGAATGTAGCGGTTCTTAAGCGCTAGGCGGCTTGTGTCATCTGCGTGACATTGTTTGATGGATGTTACCAGAAAATCAAATTTGCCTCTGCTGTTGGGGCCATTGAAATGATTAGGGACCGGTTTCGAAGCATGATGGGTGATATCGTACAGATGTTTCTGTATGCGTTCCCCTGGTCTGAGGCTAGTTACACTAATATAAGTTATCCTGCATTTTTTGCATACGATGACATATATTACATTGCGGTATTCGCATGTGAATCCCTCATGGAGAGTCAAGATAGTTTTATGAAAGGTGATTGTTTTCGTTTCTCAAATTACAGGTTAGGTAACACAGCGAGGGCGGTTACATTTTCTGGTTCAACCATATGGAAGGTTCCGCTTTAAGTGGCTGTGGACGAGGATGTCCTTGAGATTTGGCTCATGCTTGTATGCTAATAGGGGTAGATCAGAGAAGATGTCACAGGTATCAGGGTCGAGTTGAATTAGTGGCAGATGACGATAAAGAATTTTCTTAACCATTTGACCTTGCAGGTGCAAAGGCAGTACTAACTTAACTCTGTCAGATGAGGTAACAGGCTTTTTTTTCTGAATGCTTCCTTTCGGTTTACTAGTTGGATAAGGTTGAAGGCTTCACGAAGGACATTTTCTGGGTAGTTGCGATGACGGAAAAATTCTGATAACTTGTTGGACTGATCTATAAAGTCCGAGTTATCCTGACATATGCGGCGTAGACGGAGTAGTTGGGAGTATGGGATGGAATTCTTACACGCTTCAGGATGGGAGTAGGTGTAGAGTAAACAGGTGTGACTGTCGATGGGCTTGTAAAAAATGGAGGTAACAAGCCTGTTTGTGATAACAGATATTTTAATTTAAAAAAAGTTCACAGACTTGTTAGAAATTTCATAAGTGAATTTTATATTACTATTAAGTGAGTTAGCGAATTCAGTAAACTTTTTTTTAGCTCGTCCTGCGGCATACTGGTGACTCCAATGCCGTCATTGGTATATCTTTTATAGAACTCTGGAAGTCTACCGGTGTAGGTTTCCCATAACCTAACCTCTAGAAAGCTTATAAATAAACAAGCATAACTGGGGCCCATTTTTGTTCCCATGGCAACTAAACTGATTAGCTCAAACTATTCGCCGTTGAATTCAAAAGAATTTAGATTGAGTACTAGCTGTCTGAGTCTTATTATGGCATCAGTGTTAGTGGTGGGGTGAGGGTCTTTGTCGAGAAAATAACGAAGTGTTAAGAGCCCATCTTCATGGGGGTAGAGGTGTATAAGGAGCAGGCATCAAGGAGAAAGATGTGATAGGAGTGGTGCGGAGAGAGTGTAATCGCTTAAAGAGTAGTTAAGGAGTGGTTGGTATCTGTCAAATAAGAGGGCAGTTTGTGTGCTAGCGGTTGGAAAATGCTGTCCAAAAAGTCAGAAATGTGCTCAGCGGAGCATGAACACGCTGATACAATATGACGTCCTGGGTTAGCTGGTTTGTGGATTTTAGGAAGAAGATAGAAGGTGGGTGTGCCTAAACCACTGTCCTTGATGTGAAGAGAGACAGGTCGAGGTGGGAGACCACCTTCTCTAATTAAATCTTTGATGGCCGCTTCCACTTTATTATTAGTTGAACGGGCAGCATCGTTTTTTTCATGGGGCATAGAATTTCGTACTGCTGAGTTGGAACATTCCTTCCACAATATATAAATCTTTTTTTTTCCAAACTACCAGATTCGATGATTTATCGGCTGATTTTATTACTATGACCTACTTCTGGATTACCATGGTTACACAGGTAGTTATCATTTCTTTAACTAAATAAACAGAAACACTAGCCCAGTATGAAAACTTTGAACTTGCCCATGGAAAAAAAAAGTGGAAGTACCTTGATGCATGAGTCCTGTAATGAAAATTAAATTAAATTATGTTCACTTATTGAGAGCTTTAAAAATTACTCAAATAAAAGGGTTTTCTGCTTGCATTACATTTACTGAAGTGGTTCTCAAACAGGAGAACACGATCTACAACTGTGTTTTGTGGACTTTTTTTTCATTACGCTGTGATTTAATATCCTAGAACTTGCCCAAAAACAAACATGGTCACTGAGCTTTGCTTCAAGACTAAGCAACTAAACGAACAGAATTTTTTTTTTCATCTTCAAAAAAAAAAAAAAACGTTTCAAACGAATGCGACGCGTAGTTTTCTGAAATGAAGAAGGCAAAGAATATACTTGCATGCAGCAAGATAGTGAAAAACAAGACAGGGAAACGACTGGCCAGTGAACCGAACAGACATTCAGATAACTTAGGAGAGAGGGGAGATAAGAATAATTGCTGTAATTCCTAACTTGAAAAGAACAGTTTCAAGAACTTTATCATGAGCCTAAAATAACATAAGCATCTCCCAGGAAATGAAGTACTACAGACTTAAGAAGCAGCCTCTGTGGACTCAGATTACATCTGTCTGTGGTACAGCGTAGACATGCAAACAGTTGAGTCTGCTGTTGAAGAGTCTCTTCTGCTGTTGAAGACTGTGTGCTCTTTGAAGCAACATGACTTTCACTCAAACTTTCTCTTGAGAGATGGTGGTGGTGATGATGATGATGATGATGATCTCTGAAGGTGGGTTGTCTTTCAAAAGCCAAAAAAAAAAAGGGTACTATAAGGAACATAAACACGAATAACATCGTGAATATGACTGCGATTTCACGTACTACCACCCTTCAACAGTATATACCAGATACTTCAAGAAGTACACTGTGGCAGCAGCAGGGCTGGCTCACTAATAAAGCAACACGTGTATCTGCCGCAAAACGAGAAAAGTGGGATGAACTGAAAAAATATGCAATTTTTTTTAAACTGGTGTTTTTATTTATTATGACCATGCTTACTCTGAGACAAGGCTTGCACATGGAAGGAAGCAGAGAATAATTCCAAGAACATGGATGACTGGGGAGCCTTTATCCATGGCCTATGCTCTCAAGGGAGTGAAAGGCGATGATGATGATGATGATGATGATGATGATAACTTGTGGATCAGCCCAACTTTATTTTGAGAAAAGGATTCGCTGTTGGCGAGATCTTCAGCTGCCGTGCGTGGAGCGGTGCTCCTCCCGGCCAATGAAGAAATTTGCAAATGAGGTTGCCGCGCAGCATCACTGCGGAAAAGGTGGTAGAAAGGATAAAGCGAAGCAAACAGTCAAATCACGGCACCTCTGATCTGGAGGTCGGCCACGTCCTGAGTGCAATCATATCGGGTGAAATGCATGAACCGGCTTGTCCCAGAGGTTAAGACACTGCTGGCGAGACTCTTCAAATGCCGCGCGTGGAGTGAAGCTCCTCCCGGTTAAGGAAGTAAATGCGGAAAAGAAATAAAGGTTGCTGTGCGAAGCCGATGGGAAAAGATGGTGGAAAGTGAAGTTTAACCGGTATGTCCAGTAGTATCGATACGAGAACTATACCACGGCACCTCTGCTCTAGAGGCCGCCCACGTCCGAAATACACCTACACTGGTGAAATATGCCTAAACCGGCACACACCAGGGGTGGAACTTGATGGCTAGACATGTCATGCTCTAGAGGTCGGTAACGCCTGATAAACACCCATACTGGTGAATTTTGCCTAAACCGGCTCATACCAGGGGTGAATCTTGAAGGCTATGCATGTCACAGTACCTCTGCCCTAGAGGTCGGTCCCGTCCCAAACACGCCCATACTGGGATAATGCCTAAACCGGCTCAACCCAGGGGTAGAAGTCACTAGTGGCGAGGATTCGTCCTCCTGGACAAAAGCTCCATCCTGGTCACAACTAGGAAGGGTAGCGGCCACGACCGCAAAATGCTGAAGTCGGAGACACTGGACCAGGGAAGTCTAGATAGGCAACCACCTCTCACCCGGCGGGGATGTTTGCGTATCCTAATCACGCTGAGGTTTTCCGGTGAGAAAGTCCAACCCTGGACTGGATGGGCAACCACCTCTCACCCGGCGGTGATACACTGGTATCTCAAAACACGTCGAGGTCTTCCGGTGAGAAAGTCCAACCCTAGACTAAACTGGTGCAATGAAAACCACGGTGTCACGCAATCCCGCTTCCGAGACCCACCAAGAATACAGGCTAAAGCACTGTGATACTCTGAACCCCTTGTGGTCCTCTCGTGGATCTCGTGTGGTCTATTTTGAACCACACAGGGGACCACGGGACCTAACGAGGACCACAGGCGTGAATTCAGTAGGTTCACAGTGCGGTTTTTGGTGGTAGAAGTGAACGAAGAAGAAGAAGAGAAAAGGATTCAAAATCGGCTGATTTCTCTTTTTAGCGGGCTCATTAAAAACAGAAAAAGTTCTATTGTACAGAAAGTAAGTATTGTATCATAGTTACAGACTGTACTCCAGATGTAAGCCATATTGAACAATTAACACTAACATTTCTTAATACAGATCCAAGCGATATCAACATTCATGAGCATTTTCTTGGTTCCATTCCTGTAGGAGCCACTGTAGACTCAGTGTTAACTGAAACGTATTCTTAGAAAACTTGATGAATATTCCAGTCACAAGCGTGCATGGACGTGGAACAACAATATATCAAATATCAAAAGGAAAATATTCAGGAGTCCAACAACGCTTTAGAGACTTGAACCCAGGAAGTTTTGTTTTTTTATGTTTTCTTTGGTGTTCTCATTCTCTCGTCTTTGTTGTCATCAATGCCGCAATATGATCTAGAAAGGAAGTTTTGTTTTTGGTTTTTTTTTTTTTGTTTTGAAACAGTTCAGAAATTGTATGTGTTTTTCTCAGCGACAACTCTGCTTTTTCGGAACACTTATAAATAACATATTACAACTCTAACTTTCAAGCCACTAAGTACCGCCTTCTGGTAATCTTAGAGCCGAATCCGTTAGTACTTCAAGATATTCTATTGACGAATTCCAAGATATTTTGATAGAAAATCCCTGATGATAAGTCAGTGGATACAATGACAAGACATGGAAACACCTGTCCTTAAAGCGAGAGAGATTCAAATATTGTGCGTTGTCTTGTTATACGGTTTGATGCTTTAAGTTTAATTAATGTTGCTAAAAAAAAAAAACTTACAGACGCTCAGCAATGGCCGAAATTCAGTTGAAAGTACTTGCCAAGATTTGAACTGAACATGAAATAGGTCAAAAATTAGATTTTTCTGACAACTTTCTGCTTTTGCGAAAATGAAAGCAGGGAAACTTTCTTTTCAACGCTAAATAATTTACATGAAAAAATACAAGAGCAAATAACGCGAGGACACGCGTGCTAAAAACAAAAAACGTATACAGACCATTGTTTATGGTTTAAAACTTCCTCCTTCTACATATGCTGAGTGTTATGGCAATGTAAGTACCATGTCTACATCCATCTGTTGTGATTGTTTATCATTTTGTAATAAATTTACAGTTTATCGTATGATTTTTTTCGTTAATATATAGAATTGTTATTAATAGTATTTAAAATTAACGGTTGGACAGGATGTAGCTTACTTAACATAACCAACTTTTAAAATATCAAGTGTTAATTTGAGAACTGACTGGTGCGACAGGATATGCTACCATACAAGGAGGCAACATTTCTAGGGCCGGCCACGGGATGAAGCACATTCATCTCTCTCTGTAGTTTGGACTGTAAGACGCTGATGGCATTTACTATGCATATTAATGCAGGTTCATTAAATGTGTGAGGTTTACTTTATAAAATGTGTGAGGTTTACTTTATAAAATGTGTGAGGTTTACTTTATAAAATGTGTGAGGTTTACTTTATAAAATGTGTGAGGTTTACTTTATAAAATGTGTGAGATTTACTGTATAAAATGTGTGAGGTTTACTTTATAAAATGTGTGAGATTTACTTTATAAATTGTGTGAGATTTACTTTATAAATTGTGTGAGATTTACTTTATAAATTGTGTGAGATTTACTTTATAAATTGTGTGAGATTTACTTTATAAAATGTGTGAGGTTTACTTTATAAAATGTGTGAGATTTACTTTATCATATTGAATGTTTTAAAATGTGAACATCCCCATTTCTTGCTTACTGTGTGTGTGTTCTAAAGTGATTGGACATGTGTGGGAGTGAATTAACTGTGTGAAAGTTGGCAGATGAAACTTGATGGTACAGTTATTTCATCTTGTGAAAAACAAAGTACTGTACTTTCTTTTCATTATACCAGTGGCCAGCGGCCACGTTATCGATGTGGTATTAAGTGTTATCATTTGAATACACACGATAAAGAGTCTATGGCATTGTGATATTCCTTATAGGCTGATGGTGCGCAGAGTACATACAGTTTGAAAAATGATCCAGGAAACGAAATAACTGATAGACTAATAAAGGAAGGCACAAAGACTAGTTTTAACACTAGTTAAAAGGAAGTACCAAAACACCTGGAGCCACAGAAGATAGAGCAGATACCTACAGGACCCCATACTAGGACTAAACAAACAACAATCTTCAGGCTACGACCAGGACACTGCAGGCTTAACGCTCATCTCCACAAGATAAAGGCTGCGCAAACAGCCCAATGCATGTGCCAAAAAAAAAACGGCCCACAGACTACTAGAAATATACAACATACCTGTACTACATAAAGGGACTTCAGATCCTGGGTATAGACCCGAGAGAGCAGCATGCAAGTGAAACTCTGGGGTTCCTTAGAAGACCTCTGGCTGACAGACCGCAGGACTCATGGAGGCGACCCAGCTCCATGTTCAGAAAGCTGAGCATACGTAGCTGAATGCAGCAGCAGCAGCAGCAGAAGAAGAAGAAGAGAGGTCTTTGAGTATAAAAAGGTTGGGAACACGGCTATAGATTTATTTAGCAGTCAGAACGGCTACAACAATTCTGTCAATGCGTAGCTGTTTGTAACTATTACATTTGACTGTAAGTAACAATGAGACAGTAGCTGCATTACTTGAATTCAGTTATTTTATATTGTTGAGTGTGTGGATGAGAGTTAAACGTAATAGTTTTTCATTGTATATTTTATTATTGTTTGTAATGTGTAAAGAATCTGTGGAGAGGAGCAGACAGAACCACAAAATTTAAGATTTTTAAGGGCATGCATCTTTCCCATCACAGCATATGCCCGTGAGACCTGACACTTAACAAAACAGCTGAGAAACAAATAAATGCCTTTGAATGCAAATGCTACAGAAGAGTTCTTCAAATATTTGGACACAAAAAAGAACAAATATATCTATACTACAAGAGCTTAATATTGAAGAAGGCTGGCTAGTAAAGAGGATTAAAGAGAGAAAACTTAAATATTTTGGACACATTAAACGTCATGATAATTTAGAGAAGACCGTATGGGAAGGATACATAATGGGAAAAAGAAAGAGATGAAGACCAAAACGAAGATGGCTGCAAGACATCGTTGATGATCTGCAAATGGATGCAGCAGCGGCAGGCCATCTTGCTCACAACCGAGAGGCCTACAGGAATGCTGTTTGGGAGGCAAAGTTCCGCAAGGAACATGCAAATGAATGATTGAATTGTAATGTGTACTATGTGTTATTCTTGTATATAAAATAATGTTGAACGTCTGGGATAGAGTGGTAGTTGAGACATGAAAGGACGCAATGTGAGCCCAATTCTTTAATCTTTGAATATACATTTTCTTTCTTTTGTTCGTTCCTTCATTTCACGTTCTGAGTTCCTTCATTCATTATAGCATCGACGGTTCATCATTTTGTATTTGGTATTTCTAGTTGAAATGTTAAGAGATTCTATCCACCAAACTGTTAAGGAGATAATACCACCAAAAAAAGAAGCCCCTAAAAATAAATGGATGACAGACGACATCTTAGGACTGATGGACAAGAGGAGGAGGAGTAAAAATAACGAGAAAAAATATAACAAGATAAATAAAGAAATAAGACGCAAATGCAGAGAAGCAAAAGAAGTGTGGTTAAATGAGCAGTGCAGACAGATAGAGGACTCTCATATTAAAGACAGCAAAAACATGCACAAACGAATTAATGAACTCACAGGCAGGAAAACAAAATATACCACAGGATGCCTGAAATCGAAAGAAGGTAAAATGTTAATGGGAAAAGAAGACATTGTGGACAGGTGGACAGAGTATATCGGTGAGCTATATGGAGGAGAAAGACCAGAATTAACACCAGATACTGAAAACTGTGAGGGACCACCAATACTTGAAGATGAAATCATAGATGCCATCAAACACATGAAGAAAGGAAAAGCGACTGGGCCTGATAATATAACAATAGAAGAAATAGAGGCACTAGAGGAGACAGGAATAAAAATAATAACCAAGTTACTGAATGACATTTACAACAGTGGTTATATTCCCAGTGACCTGATTAAATCCACGTTTATAGCACTACCAAAGAAACCAGGTGCAAAGGAATGTGACGACCACCGGACTATCAGCCTCTCATGTCACATAACAAAGCTACTTCTGAGAATAATTATGAGAAGAACAAGGAAAAAGATAAAAATGGAAATAGCAGATGAACAGTTTGGATTTGTTGAAGGAAAGGGAACACACAATACCATTTATGCTTTACGAACACTAACAGAAAGAGCTTTAGAAGTACAGAAAGATCTCTACTTATGCTTTATTGATTACACCAAGGCATTTGACAAGGTGAAACATAATGAAATTATTAAAATGCTTGAAGACATCAATATAGACGGCAAAGACCTGAGGATTGTAAAACATCTATACTGGCAGCAAGAAGCAGCAGTTCGAGTTGAAAATAGAATTGGAAAATATCAACGTATAAAACAAGGGGTGCGACAAGGATGTGTACTATCTCCAGACCTTTTTTCTCTGTATAGCGAGAATATTCTAAGAACAATCATCACAGAACCAGGCATAAAAATTGGAGGATACAATATTAACAACCTTCGGTATGCTGACGACACAGTACTGATAGCTGAGAACCAACAAGACCTGCAAAATCTCTTGAATAAAGTCGCCAAAGAAAGTGAACAAAAAGGCCTTACTTTGAACATCAAAAAGACAGAGACTATGGTTATATCTAAGAAACAGAATCCACCAGCATGCAATATTAAATTAAACGAAACTGTTCTAAAGCAGGTGCAGAAATTCAAATACCTTGGAGCAGTAATAACTTCAGATGGGAAATGCAGAACAGAAATTAGGAACAGAATAGGCCAAGCAAAGACTGCATTTCAGAGAATGAGAAACATATTGACCAACACATCCTTATCAATGAATGTTAGAAAACGAGTCCTAAAATGCTATATTAAACCTATCTTGTTATATGGAAGTGAATCATGGACAATAGGCAAGTCTGCACAAAAATCATTGGAAGCAGCAGAAATGTGGTTTATTAGAAGAATGTTGCGAATCCCCTGGACAGCAAAAATAACTAATGAAGAATGTAGGAGAAGAGCTGGAGAGACAAAAAAACCTTGTCAAAAAGATAAGAGAGAGACAATGTACTTTCATAGGACATGCAATGAGAAGAGGGGGCATTGAAAATATTATAACAACAGGAAAAATAGAAGGAAGAAGATCAAGAGGAAGACCAAGAGAAATGATACTGGACAGTCTGACGGGATGGTGTGAGAGGAGATCACCAACTGAGCTGATGGCCTGCATGAAGGATCGTGTATTCTGGAGAAGCATAATAGCCAACGCCAGTCGGCACGGCACATGATGATGATGATGATTTCTAGTTGCCGTTCCTTGTTTGTGGTCCCCTTCTGGTATTTCTAGTTAGATGGGTTGGCGTTCTTTGTTTGGTGTCCCCCTCTGATATTTCTAGTTAGATGGGTTGCCGTTCCTTGTTTGTGGTACCCCTCTGGTATTTCTAGTTAAACGGGTTGTCGTTCCTAGTTTGTGGTCCCCCTTCTGGTATTTCTAGTTAGATTGGTTGCCGTTCCTTGTTTGTGGCCCCCCTTCTGTTATTTCTAGTTAGAAGGGTTGCCGTTCCTTGTTTTTGCCCCCCCCCTTTTCTGTTATTTCTAGTTAGAAGGGTTGCCGTTCCTTGTTTTTGGTTCCCCCCGCCCTCTGGTATTTCTAGTTAGATGGGTTGGCGTTCTTTGTTTGGTGTCCCCCTCTGATATTTCTAGTTAGATGGGTTGCCGTTCCTTGTTTGTGGTACCCCTCTGGTATTTCTAGTTAAACGGGTTGTCGTTCCTAGTTTGTGGTCCCCCTTCTGGTATTTCTAGTTAGATTGGTTGCCGTTCCTTGTTTGTGGCCCCCCTTCTGTTATTTCTAGTTAGAAGGGTTGCCGTTCCTTGTTTTTGCCCCCCCCCCTTTTCTGTTATTTCTAGTTAGAAGGGTTGCCGTTCCTTGTTTTTGGTTCCCCCCGCCCTCTGGTATTTCTAGTTGGATTGTTGTTCCTTGTTTTTGGTCCCCCCTCTAGTATTTCTAGTTAGATTGGTTGCCGTTTCTTGTTTGTGGTCCCCCTCTGGTATTTCTAGTTAGATTGGTTGCCGTTCCTTGTTTTTGGTTCCCCCCCCCCCCTTCTGGTATTTTTAGTTAAATGGGTTGCTGTTCTTTGTTTTTGGTCCCCCCTCTGGTATTTCTAGTTAGATGGGTTGCCGTTCCTTGTTTTTGGTTCCCCCCCCCCCTGTTATTTCTAGTTGGATGGGTTGCCGTTTTATTGTTTGTGGTCCCCTTCTCTTTCTCCTCTCCTTGAGATTTCTTGTGATTGTCGGGTTCTATGACTTATGTCACACCGTGTGACATGACCAAATAATGTTTCCCTCACGAATTCAGTGTTCACACAGCACCACTTTTCGAACCCCCGTCTTATGACTGCTTTTCAAACCAACAGTTCATTCGAACAGTGGAACTTTTTATTGTAAATTTGCAATTATTTTTTAACGTATACAGTGCTTATTTAATGCATAACTACTTATTTTAAAAGATTATACACAAAGTATAATGTCACTGTTATTTGTATGTCTAAAAAAACATTACTTGACAGTAGTCTTGTACACTCACATGATGTTCAGTTTACGTCCATTTCGCTTCTCGACAGTCGTGCCAGGAAGCGAGGACTATCTGTATTTAGGATAGGAGGTAACTCATCCCGTGGACAACGACTGGAGGAGAGGAGGGGGGATGGGGGGGGGGGGTAGCTGAGGCCACTGGCTTGAAGGGCGAGAATGAGCAGATATCCTGATGAGTTTTTTTGTTGATTTCAGAAAATGTGAAGACTCTTTCGATTTATGTGTCAATTCGCCAATCATTATCTGAGCAAGAAAACTGATTAATTTCGCGCTGGTTCCGGTAGCCTGCTGCTTGTTTTAGGCCATATTATTTCATTAAGTTTGCTGTCAAAATCTCATCGTGTGTGATTGAGTGAGTGTGTGTGATGTACATTTGAAAATCCCTTCTTTCATTTGCGTTTTTTTTTTTTTTGTCTTTTAATTTGTTCTTGTCTTTATCTCGAACTTCCGTATCTATGTGTACCACTTTCTGCCATACTTGTGTGTGCTGTGCATGTGTGTGTGTTACAAGAGTAATGACACCTTTATGATGTCTTGTGCTTCTTTAACATAGCATTTAGTACACAAGTCAGCGGGAGCAATGATAGGTCACCTTTCCTTCACAGGACGCATTAGTCACGTGAGAGGGTTTGGCACTGACTGAACAGGCCAGAACTTAGGAACCAGGGAGGGTAGAAGGCCCACCGTCAAGGAGGGAAAAAAAAACCCACTGTAAACAGAGATTATTCTTTCATGTGATAGTTATTTATAAAGTATTATTGTTGCAATAGAAGGTTATGATATTCTAAAGACATTGACATAGCTTGTGCTTGGTCTGTGTGACGTGAAGTAGAGGTCAAAGCAGACGGGGAATCGGGTCATATGTCAAGACGGTTTAGGTAGAAGAGGGGAGGGGGTGTGTCCCTTACTACGTTAAGTCTAGAACCTGGGGGGTGGGGGGTGGGGTCAATCTGTCACTGATTAGTCAGCCTAGCTGTAGAAATGTGTACCAGACTCCTCCTTGAGACGGGGAGGGAAGATACTGACGAGATGCTGTCCACATCATCTTCCTGCGTGCCGGCAGGTGAAGTAAAATATGGGCACCAGCGTTATATTATCCGTACGCCTTGGTGGCACAGGAGGCCGCTTCAACGGGCATGTCTGTGGAAGATGCCCGTGACTAGCAGAGATATGGAGGAAGATGTGTTAGCGATGCTGCTCACTGCCACAGAGATATGGAGGAAGATGTGTTAGCGATGCTGCTCACTGCCACAGAGATATGGAGGAAGATGTGCTAGCGATGCTGCTCACTGCCACAGAGATATGGAGGAAGATGTGCTAGCGATGCTGCTCACTGCTACAGAGATATGGAGGAAGATGTGCTAGCGATGCTGCTCACTGCTACAGAGATATGGAGGAAGATGTGCTAGCGATGCTGCTCACTGCCACAGAGATATGGAGGAAGATGTGCTAGCGATGCTGCTCACTGCCACAGAGATATGGAGGAAGATGTGCTAGCGATGCTGCTCACTGCCACAGAGATATGGAGGAAGATGTGCTAGCGATGCTGCTCACTGCCACAGAGATATGGAGGAAGATGTGCTAGCGATGCTGCTCACTGCCACAGAGATATGGAGGAAGATGTGCTAGCGATGCTGCTCACTGCCACAGAGAGTATGACACGGCGGGGTTGGGGGTGGTGGGTTGGGGAAGTGGGGGTGGGGCGAGAGAGGAGTTTTCGTCAAAATAATCAGAATCCTATGTTATGCTGGACAGACATGCAACAAAACAAAAATCTCATCCATTAATATGCTGTTAAACCCCCCCCCCAATCCACTCCTTCTTGGGTGGGTGGAGGCGGTAGAATCTTTCGTGCCTGCAGCAGGTTCTCAGTTTGGCGGCAGAGAAGATCTAGAACATGCACACCCACGCATGATGCATCCAGCAGACGGCTAATTACCGCGTGGCCCGGAGGCTGATGATGGCCTGGCATTGTTTGCTTTGTCGCTGTCTTAACGACTTGTTACAGATATTTGATAAAAATTAAAACAAAATGGCCGGCGACGTTCAGCCATTTGTCCGAGATGGATTGTGGCGTTCTTGTAAAATGGCAAAACACAAGCGATCCTCTGTTTTATAGAAACTCTCCGAAAGTGGCCACAGAAAAGCCATGAAAGGATTGTTTAATGTCCAACCAGAGGGAGCAACAATTAAGAAATACCAACTTTAAGCTGAAAGGCTAATAAGAGTATTCATGAAATAAGAATGTAACACGGAATAAATGTTAACATTTGAGAACAGATGAAAGAAAGAGAGAAAGAAAGAAAGAAAGAGAAAGAAAGAAAGAGAGAAAGAAAGAGAGAAAGAAAGAAAGAAAGAAATAGTTATAAGGGAGTACACAGACGCATCCTGGTGTGATTCATGTAACATTGATTACTTTGTTCTATCTTGGAAGCAATACATGAATAATCGATAAATCAATCACCGGTGATATCACCAATTTACTCACTGACATTTCACACGTTCGCAGATTCTCACAAGAGCAGGGGGGCGTGGCTACTCCCCTACGTCTTTTGTTTTTGTTTTCTCTGGACGTGAGCACACAATCTTCGCAGTTTTCTCGCCTCCTACATACGAAGAAAGAACTTCATTTTGGACGAGGAAGGAAGTGAGTGCTACGGTTGGTCCGCAACACAAAGGGCCAGTTTGTCAGACGGGCCTCTCTTACTCAGTTCTTCAGCCCTTCGAAAATAAAGTTTGCACCTCCGTTCTCAGCTTTTACAGTCCAACAGTGTGTGTGTGTGTTACTTGTTACATTGAGCAGACTTTATTCTAGGGGCCCCCAAAGGCAAGGGGCCCGGCGTCAAGGGAAAAAAAACAAAAACAAAACTCAGCAAATAAAGAGTAAACTTTGTTTACATGAAATTGAGTAAAGAAGTAAGTAACAAGTTACTGAGAAGTCCAGCAGTAACGTAAGAATAATATGCGTGGGGGGGGGGTCGGGGGGGGGGGTCTGTGTGTTACAAAATCATATAGCACTAGTGCTGCGGTGGTGTAGTGGTTAGTGCCCTCGCCTGCCGATCAGAAGGTCCCTGGTTCCATTTCGCATGGACGGATTTTTTTTTTTCGGATCGACCGGCACCGGGGTCAATCAAGCCTAAAAAAAAAATGGGTCCTGGGGTTTCCTAAGAAAAGCGAGGACAGGTGCTGGTACCCCTACCTCAAATGCTGCAGTGGCCTAGAAATGTGAAGGCACTGACACTTCACACTCAGCCAGGCATGCAAATGCTACGGGACTTAGATTATAGTAGCAGCAGAGATCAATCAATCAGCTAGAGAGCAATCAGGATATATATATATATATATAAGGGGATTGATGATAAAAGTCAAAGGGAGAGAAGACTGTTTCTAAGTTTATCCTAGAAACCAATGTTTGTCATAAATATTCATTAGTCTCGTATGTATAAAAAACAGATACAAGCACCTCAACAACAGATGCAAGCATAAATATGTCACATACATGGGCACCAAATACAGATACACTCACCCAAACAACAAATACAAGCACCCCACACAACAGATACACTCACTAAAAACAACAGATAGATGCAATCCAATCAACAGATGCTAGTTCCCCAAACAATAGATACAAGCACCCCAAAACACCAGGTTAAAAATTCAGCTTAACTTGTTAGTTCCTATCAGTTCTCTGGTTCTTGTCTCACAGAGAATGGATAGTTATCGGCTAATATTGAGACACAAACACTGAGTCATACAGAGAATGGATAGTTATGGCCTAATGTTGAGACACAAGCACTGAGTCATACAGAGAATGGATAGTTATTGCCTAATGTTGAGACACAAGCACTGAGTCATACAGAGAATGGATAGTTATGGCTTAAATTGAGATACAAGCACTGAGTCATACAGAGAATGGATAGTTTTGGCCTAATGTTGAGACACAAGCACTGAGTCAGACAGAGAATGGGTAGTTATGGCCTAATGTTGAGACTCGACGATGATGATGATTTAGTTAGTCTGGTGTTTCCTTGCACTTTTTGGGTCTTCTAGTTGGATCCCAGGTATTGACTGGGTGCATGGGACCCAACTAGAAGACCTTGATTTTGCTGATGACATAACTCTTATCAGTAATAAAGTGAATTCCATGCAAGAAAAAACAGATAGCCTGTCTTCACTGGCTAGCAAAATAGGACTTGAAAATAACAAGAACAAAACAAAAATAATGAAAATTCCTCTCAATCAAAATGGAAAAATACACATAGAAGGGACACATATTGAAGAAGTCAATCAATTTGCATACCTTGGCAGCTACATAGACCAGGATGGTGACACTAGAAAGTAAGTTAGAATCAGAATGGCAAAAGCAGCATCAATCTTCAAGAATCTTGAGAACATATGGAATTCAAAAGTTATAAGCACAAAAACCAAGTTAAGACTATTCAATTCAAATGTAATATCCACCCTCATTTATGCATGCGAAAGCTGGAAAACAACTAAAGAAATAGAAAAGAAATTGGACTCTTTTGAAAACAAATGCCTAAGGAAAATACTCGGCATCAAGTGGAACGAATTCAAGAACAATGCAGAGACAAGACAGATGACTGAATAACAACCAGTCTCATGGGTGATCAGGAAAAGGAGATGGACATATGTTGGTCACTTGATGAGAAGAAATGATCAGAGAATCCCAAAACAAGCTATCAAGTGGAACACAACAGGCCGAAGAAAAAGAGGCAGACCTCGTGAAACTCTGAAGAGGACATTGTTAAGAGAGGCCAAATTAACAGGCATAAAATCCTTTGATGAGGTTGAAAGACTCGCCGAAGACAGGAAAAATTGGCGAACTACTTTGCGAGCCTTATGTGACGTTTAACGGCACGGGAAAAATATAAGATATAAGATAAGAATGTTGAGACACAAGCACTGAGTCATACAGAGAATGGATAGTTATGGCCTAATGTTGAGACACAAGCACCAAATCAGACAGAGAATGGATGGTTATGGCTTAATGAAGACATGAAGTAAATTAAAAACAAAAACACAAAAAAAAAAGTTTCTCTGTAGGCTCCACCACTTTTTTTTTTTTTTTTGGGGGGGGGGGGGGGGAACCACGGCGAGTTCTGCTTTTTAGACATTCTGAATTCGTTACTAGGCAACGGAGATGTGGATTAGGGTCTTGGACAATCCTGACAGTCGTGTAATCAGTCTAGCACATCGATGCTCTCCTCTAAAACCTATATCTCTTTTTCGCTTTTGCTCCGTTTCGATTACTTCAAGTCGATTTCGTCCACACACAAAACGCGCCTTTCACAGCAGAGCACGTGACTACAAACATCAACAGTAGCGAATCTTTGTTTCTTCTTCTTCTTCTCCCGGTCAACTTTCCACCCCGACACTGGAGATAAAGAGAGTCATAAATGCAGGCACGTGGCCAAAGTTCCCCCCCCCCTCCCCTCCCCCCTGTTGCACCTGCCAGGTCTGTATTTAAATGAGAAAGCCTCTCCGGCGGTTTCAGGCTGGCAGTTCAAATTTTGCGCTGATGGACTAAATAGGGTGCCCGGGAGGGGGGGGGTGGGGTTGAAAGGGGGAGTGGAAGAAGAGTATATTAGGGCATGGGAAAAGGATAAGAGGGAGGGAGAGAGGGAGGGAGGAGGTCTTTGCGAACTAACGACCGAAGAAACGAACTAACGACCGGAGAAACGAACTAACGACCGAGAGAACGAACGACCAAGTGAGCGAAAGAACCAACTGTCGAATATTATTTTCAAATAATGAAGACTTGGACATGCAGCCTCGCCTGACATTCTATTTTTCTCTCAAGTCCCAGACTCGCAGATAGTCAACAGTAATTTAGTAGCAGTGGATTATACACAGGAACCAACTCTTCATAGGAACGTAAAAGATAGCAGATAACACACACTCCATGTTAAAAGCTAAATAGAACACAACAAACCATAGTTCTCCAGCTTAGAACAGGACACTGCAGACTACAAGCCCATCTATACAAACTGAGAGCCGTGCAAATTCCACAATGTATAACACAGATCAGACCCCATACCCCAGAACACATCTTGCAAACCTGTATTCTCAAGAGTCCACGCGTGGCCCCACGAAAAGAACAAGGATGGAAAACTGGGACACACATGAAGAGCTCACACAGACGGCGAGCTTGTCTAGATATCTGGGCTTATGAAACCCCAAAGGAAAAGAAAGAGGAGCAGACCATTAGGAACACGGAGGCGTACAATACGGGAAGAACTAAAGGAAGCAAGAAAGACAAGGTTTGGAGTATCTCGGCTTGCTCAAGGCATGACTGGCTGTGGAACCGTATGCTCTTTTGAGATGATGATGATGATGATGATGATGATGATGGATGCAAAAAGAATACAAAGAAAGCGCACTCCATCAAAGTTTAGCAAATATTCAGCCACTGGGTGGTGTTAGATGTCCGAGGACACTCGCAGACAACCCTGAAACCGGCAGATGTTAAAATGGGAAATTCGACCTCCCTTTAACCAGATCGTTTGTTGTTTCAGAACCGCGTCTTGAAATCCTTCGGTTGAAGCGACCTGAAGCACAAACCACCCGCCAAATTTTCTGGGGGGTGTCTCTGGCCAGGTAAATCTCTGTTACCGTTATCACCTGCACGCGACTGGCTCGTGCGGGTGGAACCAGTTGAGAGATCAGAACAATAAGAAGTAGGTCGCACCTGCCGTAGGTCGTCGCTGTGACAGGGAGGGCGCCGGCAGCTGCGCCGGGGAGAAGAAAGAAGCTTCAGCTTTGTTCAAGGTACTGAATGACAGGAGAGCTCCGGAAAAGTAGGACAGGAAACGGTTATCGTCAGATTGTTTGTGGTCGGAAAAGATGGCGTCGGTGGAAAAGACTAAACGTTATGTACTTTTCCCTCTCTCTCTTTCTCTCTTTATCTCTCTCTCTCTCTCTATCTTTATCTCTTATCTCTATATCTCTATCTCAGTTTTTCTCGTTCTCTCTCTTTCTATCTCCATCTTTATCTCTATCTCTGTCTCTCTCTTTCTCAGTATATCTCTAATCTCTATATTCATAATCTCTCTCTCTCTCTCTCTTTCTCTATATATCTGCAATATATTCTATATCCCTCTTCTCGTCTCTATAATCTTTCTCTCTATCTCAATATTCTCTCTCTCTCTCTCTCTTACAGATAGAATTAGAGATATAAAGAGATATATAGATAGAGACAGAGATAGATAGAAAAAGAGACTGAGATAGATAGATAGATAGATAGATAGATAGATAGATAGATAGATAGATAGATAGATAGATAGATCATTTCTATATCCATCTCAATCTCTCTCTTTTATCTCTATCTCTGTATCTCTCTCTCTCTCTCTCTCTCTCTATATATATATATATATATATATATCAGAATTCCACCAAGATGAAAGAAGAGTACAAGGCCATCTCTTTAGTCTTGGAAAAGATAAATTAACAAGAACATTAATGGGTGATTTGTGTAGACTTGAAGATGGTTAATTTTCTTCTTGGTCAACAAACTGTCTACATAGAGTAGCCTTGCTTTTTATTTCTTTGGGGATAGTAGAGCCAAACATGAACACTGGGCAAAAATGACTGAACTCCGACTGGTCTGCTATGGCGGTTGGAGGACACACTGTATTCAGCGGATCTTTGGTTTCACAAGACAGAATCATACTGCTACCACTACATATAAAGCTATGTATGATGAAACAATTTGTGAAGGATTTGAATAAGATGACTCGTGGATTGAATACATAGAGCATAGGTTACCTGGACTTTTACCATGGAAAAACTGAAGACATGAATTTTCGATTGTCCACAGATCAGACAACTTATAAATGACCCACATTTCATAGCATCAATGAATGAAATCGAATCATGTGCCTGGTCTTCATTTGTTCTTGTTGTGAAAAGCTTTCATGGCAACAAGAAGGCAGATAACTACACAAAATTAGTAGAAGATATGCTCTTTCATTTCAACAGGCTTGGCTGTAACATGAGTGTTAAAATCCATTATCTGCACAGTCACTTAGATCGCTTTCCAGAGAACCTTGGTGACTTGAGCGAGGAGCAAGTTGATAGATTTCAATCCAGATATAAAAACAACGGAAGCTAGATACCAAGGAAGATGGGATGCACACGTGATGAAAAGACTATTGTTCAAATCTTATACGGGATTGTCCTGGCAGATCCCACTCTCGGAAGTCTTCTTCTTCTTCGTTCGCACACTCTCAGAAGTCTTACAAAAGGAGTTTCTAGTGTGTCGACTGAGTGGAAAGTTTGTATCATAAACTTGTGCTTTTGCTATGAAATAAGTAGATTTTCATATAGTACATTTTTCTTTTAATTTTTATTATGTTTCCTTCATGCTTAAAAGATATTAATTTAAACATTCATTCATTCATTTATTTGCATGTCCCTTCCGGAACTTTGCCTCCCAAACAGCAGTCCTGTAGGTCTCTCGGTTGTGAGCAAGATGGCCTGGCGCTGACGCATCCATTCGCAGATCGTCAACGATGCCTTGCAGTCATCTTCGCCTTGGTCTTCCTCTCTTTCTGTTTCCCATTTTGTACCCTTCCAAGACGGTCTTCTCTAGATTATCATGACGTTTAATGTGTCCAAAATAATTAAATTTTCTCTCTTAAATTTAAACACTGCATTAAAATATCCTGATTTATTATGGGCGAGCAGACTGAAGAGTGTTATATGGTATATGTTCTGTATCTCAAAAACTAGATCTGATAGGGGAAAACTTGTGCAATTTTTGGAATCAACGGGTCAAATATACCCAGGAACTGGTCTAGCATTTGAGGCACCAAAATATGTGCTGGCCAGTTGATGTGTTATTATAGCTTGGCCGGTTGGTACAGATATAATAGTGCCAGCAATACCGACAATAATAATAACAGCAATAATAAATCAGACCTTGTCTTGTCTTGTCTTCTATCTTCGTGGAACTGCGAATTGGTGTTCTTTGCAGCCGATGCTGTGAAGGTGTTGAGGAACAGCATCGTGTCGGCGTGGAAGCGGTTTGTGGCAGCTATTTTTTCAGTCCCGAAGTGCAGCTAAAAAGTAGATAGTATGCAATAGTCCTTTAGCAGACTCCACCACCATGGGGACTATGGCGATCCCTGTCCAGATAGCCAGACTAGGCCTGTTACTGGGGGTACCAACGGAAAATTGGGACAGGGTCTTGGTCAGCTTTGATTCGTTACTCTGACGCTATGGGTCGCTGATTGCCAACACGAACTTCGCCACTAATAAATCAGACATCAACAAATGGTTGAGGGCTTTCTAAAGCTGAAATGTGGGACTGATGAACGATGAACATAAAGATGGGCCACCTTAACAAACTACCGAAGCCGCTCAAAGGTAAAGCCGTATTTGAAGCTTTGAACTACAGTGTCACTCTTCTCAGGCGATGCTTAACCTCATGGATCACGTCCAGGCTCTGCTGTGTGTTGAAGATTATACAGATTATATGGCATTTATGGTGTCATTTTGGCACCCTGAGTGGCCTCATCTCTCACCCAGAGATCGTTGGTTCAGGTCTGGCAGGAGCTGCCTTTGTCACTCAGTTGTAGGAAAGAGGAACCGGCTCCTTCTTGAGATGGGAAAGGAAGGCAGCTACTGCGTGATGCTGGCCACATCGCTTCCTAGTGTGTCATTAGGTCAAAAGAAAATGTGGGCACTACGCCGCATCTTTAAGTTATGAGAGGACTATATATATATTTTTTTCCAGGACGTCGTTTGTGCAATTTGATTCATTCGTGGGAGAATGTTTGAGCTTGTGTATCACATGCATCTTTGCAGCTGTTGAGAGAAAGAATTAATCTACATTTATTAGTACAAATGAGAAGAGCGATATACTATGAATTCATTTAGTATCTCTTTTTTTTTTTCGTCTCTCCTCTCCGTGGAACAGATGTGACACTGTCTGTGAGTCATGAATACCGACCACAGCTTTGTAGAAGTCAAGATTGTATACACTGATATTATGGTTCCCCCCTCCCCAGTTTTGAAAATTACAGCTGGAACAATGATTACATAGGCCAGCCATTGGACAATGAAGAATGTGGGGGAATTGTGAACAAAGAATGCACTTGCTTGATCTCAGGTAAAGGGGCATGAGTTTTACTATTCAGAATGGAAAATCTCAGCTTCTCCTCTGTCTAAAGTGGAATTTGTTGTACTTTACGTTTTTTTTTTTTTTTTAACGGCTGAGAACGGCTGAAGTAGAAGGAAGTAAAACACTAGAGCCCGGCTTCTAGAAGGATAAATGTCACAAACACAGAAACTTGAGTTACTAAGATACTGCAGTATTGATGCTGTCCCTGCCGACTACCACTATGTGGGTGTTATACCCGCAGACTGGGATAAATTGTGTGTTTGATGTTGTTTTAAAGGCTCCCACAGCCGGGTTTAAATCAACAGATAAGTTCCCACAGTTGAGTTTAAGTCAACAGATATGTTCCCATAGGCGAGTTTAAGTCAACAAATAAGTCCCTACAGACGGGTTTAAGTTAACAGATAAGTTCCCAAAGTCGAGTTTAAGTCAACAGATAAGTTCCCACAGCCGGGTTTAAGTCAACAGATAAATTCCCATAAGCAAGTTTAAGTCAACAAATAGGTTTTCACAGCCGAGTTTAAGTCAACAGATAAGTCCCCACAGCCGAGTTTAAGTCAACAAATAAGTTTTCACAGCCGAGTTTAAGTCAACAGATAAGTTCAATTTCTAATATTCTTTCCTTCGGTTTTATTTGTTATGCGACTTTCCTCTTCTCTAACATCTTTCTCTTCCGCCTTTTTTTTTTCTTGTCCTATGTTTTAATGATTGAAGAAGATGGACGTTAAAAATGTTTGTTTTTTCGTTAAAGAACAAAACTGTTCCTAACTTTTAACATCTGTTAAGGCTTTCTATCTTCGGGCTTTTAGGCTTATTTTTAGAAAACATTTTAATTTGGTCTTTTTTTTCTTTTCTTTTTTAAACTTGATCAGATTCAGTTTAAGTGATTGCTCTCTGAGGAGTTATTTGATATTGTCCTCTAAACTGAACAACTGAATGTGGATTTTCTAGGAGTGTAACTTTGCCGTGAGTATTACAGAGTTCTCCCCTCCTCTTCTTTCTTTCTTTCTTTCTTTCTTTCTTTCTTTCTTCTTCTTCATGAACTAGGTCATGTTAAACCTTACGCCTTGTCACAGGGATAAGGCCCTATTTTTCTCCAGTTTTCACCAGCTTCAACCTGACATGTCCACCTCCTGACCTGTTCTGGCCCGAAAGGTCTGCAGACACTGGGCATTCCTGAAAGCACATGTTCTTAAGTCTGCATTCTGTTCCGCATGGACATTAACAGGAAGTGTCACTGAATATCTTGTGGTCACTTTTTTCTGCAAGTGACCGAATATTATTAACCAATTTTAAATATCTACTCAAAGAAAAAGGAGTATAGGACGAATAATTATAAAAAAAAAATAGAAACGTGATGTTATTTATTTAATTTGGGTGGAAAAAAAAACCTGTTCTTTCTTTTTGAACCAACTTGGGATACACAATTTATCGCAATATCTGCAGATGACAGGCACAGAATGGTAATCGGCAAGGAGAGCATCGATATTCCAGTTTTTTTAGCAACTCGATTTCCATGTATGAGACATTTATCCTTCTACAAGGCCGAGATCTCCAGTTACTTTCGGAGTCGGAATCGCATTTATCTCGCTAGGGGGCGATAAATATTCAAAAGGATCAAACTGGCTTCCAGTAGATCTAATAGATGATAAAAAATGTATCGCTAATCGCTATTAGGTATAAATTTCTGGCCCGGCCCTTAGGGAAATTTCATACCCCCTTGAAAAATATCCGGGGGCCTGCAGGACGATGAATATGCAGGAACTTTAGTGCTGTCCGATTCCTGGTCTAATCGCATGAAATATCATTTTCTTTGTTCTCTGGGACGCCATAAGAGCGGGGTGCATCGGCAACTTTGTAGCATATAGTTTGTGGAATAAATGTTCAGCGATAAATGTGATGTCTTTTGTAATGCAGGGAAATAGCGTAACGCCATTGCTAGTAGCCGTGGATTTGTGCTTGAGGAATTCTTTCTTTTTTTTTTTTCTTTGTCTTTCTTCTGTATTTCTTTTTCCGTTAATCCGTTTCTCATGTTTGTTTCATTGATTTATTTATATTTGATGCGTTTACTTCTTCGCGGTGTTTCGTTGCTTATTTCTTCTTTCTTTATGCACATTTCCTTAAAGACATTATCCTCGCAGTACTTCTCATCTGTTATGAGTCATCGCTCTTTGTTTGTTTGTTTGTTTGTTTGTTTGTTTGCTTTTTAAATTCATTTATTTCTACTTGCTCGGTTTCACTGGGGTTTTTTTTCCATCCCTATGTTGTCATCGTTTTCGTTCATGGGTTGTTGTTATTCATTATTATTTTGTCCTTCTTTTTCGATTCACAGTTCGTTGTTTTTCATTGTGCTGTTCATCTTTTTCGACTCACGGTTCGTTGTTTTTCATTATTATGTTGTCCTTTTTTGATTCAAGGTTCGTTGTTTTTCATTATTATGCTGTCCTTCTTTTTCGATTCACAGTTCGTTGTTTTTCATTATTATGCTGTCCTTCTTTTTCGATTCAGGGTTTGTTGTTTTTCATTATTATGCTGTCCTTCTTTTTCGATTCACAGTTCGTTGTTTTTCATTATTATGCTGTCCTTCTTTTTCGATTCAGGGTTTGTTGTTTTTCATTATTATGCTGTCCTTCTTTTTCGATTCAGGGTTTGCTGTTTTCCATTATTATGCTGTCCTTCTTTTTCGATTCAGGGTTTGTTGTTTTTCATTATTATGCTGTCCTTCTTTTTCGATTCAGGGTTTGTTGTTTTTCATCATCAGATAAATCTTCTCCTGGCTTTCATTTCTTCTCCAGCGTCTCCGCCTCTTCTTCCTGTTGTATCTCCTTAACTCGTCTTCCTGTTGTATTTCCTCAACTCTCCTTCTTGTTTTATCTCTTCAACTCTTCTTCCTGTTTTATCTCCTCAACTCTTCTTCCTGTTGTATCTCCTTAACTCGTCTTCCTGTTGTATCTCCTCAACTTTCCTTTCTGTTGTATCTCTTTTTTTCCTGTTGTATCTCCTCAACTCTTCTTCCTGTTGTATCACTTCAACTCTTCTTCCTGTTGTACTTTTCCAACTTTCCTTTCTGCTGTATCTCTCCAACTTTCCTTTCTGTTCTATTTCTCCAACTTTCCTTCTTGGTCCATCTCTCCAGCTTTACTTTCTGTTTGCATTTCTCCAACTCTTCTTCCTGTTGTATTTCTCCAGCTTTCCTTCCTGTTGTATCTCTTCTTCTTCCTGTTGTATCTCCTCAACTCTTCTTCCTGTTGTATTTACCAACTTTCCTTTCTGGTGTATCTCTCCTTGTACTTTTCCAACTTTCCTTTCTGGTGTATCTCTCCTTGTACTTTTCCAACTTTCCTTTCTGGTGTACCTCTCCTTGTACTTTTCCAACTTTCCTTCCTGCTGTATCTCTCCAACTTTCCTTTCTGGTGTATCTCTCCAACTTTCCTTTCTGGTGTATCTCTCCTTGTACTTTTCCAACTTTCCTTTCTGGTGTATCTCTCCAACTTTCCTTTTTGGTGTATCTCTCCTTGTACTTTTCCAACTTTCCTTTCTGGTGTATCTCTCTAACTTTCCTTTCTGGTGTATCTCTCCTTGTACTTTTCCAACTTTCCTTTCTGGTGTATCTCTCCAACTTTCCTTTCTGGTGTATCTCTCCTTGTACTTTTCCAACTTTCCTTTCTGGTGTATCTCTCCAACTTTCCTTTTTGGTGTATCTCCTTGTACTTTTCCAACTTTCCTTTCTGGTGTATCTCTCCAACTTTCCTTTCTGGTGTATCTCTCCTTGTACTTTTCCAACTTTCCTTTCTGGTGTATCTCTCCAACTTTCCTTTCTGGTGTATCTCTCCTTGTACTTTTCCAACTTTCCTTTCTGGTGTATCTCTCCAACTTTACTTCCTGTTGTATCTCTCCAACTTTCCTTCCTGTTGTATCTCTCCAACATTCCTTCCTGTTGTATCTCTCCAACTTTCCTTCCTGTTATATCTGTCCAACTTTCCTTCCTGTTGTATCTCTCCAACTTTCCTTCCTGTTGTATCTCTCCAACTCTTCTTCATATTTTGTCTCCTCCAAATCACCTTCCTGTTATATCCTCCCCCCTCCCCCCCCCCACCCTTGCACGCCAACTCCTCTTTCTGTTATATCTCGCTCCGCCCCCTCTTCCAAGTGTATCTTTCATCGACTCTCCTTCTTGCCCCATCTCTCTCCCTCTCTCTCTCTCTCCCCTCTCTCATTCTTCCATTTAACCAAGCCGTAATTACAAATAAACAAAAAATACATGATTGTTGTTGTTTCTTTTTAAAATACTTGCTCCTAAAAAAAAAAACAACAGAAAATATCTGCCAGTGAGGTGAGGCACATCAAGATACATTAACACACGACTGTCAGTGCGTTAAGCGAAAAGAAAAACAAGTATTCACATAAAAAAGACCAACAAATCTTAAGATCTGAGACAATGCCAGAGTTTAAATCTGAAAAACGGAAAGAGGAAAGAGAAGAGGCCCTATTGTTGTGCGCAGTCAGCAATTGTCAAGTGGAAACAACTCTTTTTATTTCCTAACTACAGAATAGAAGAATGCCAAGTGAATAAAACATGGTAAAATTACAGCGCATTATCCTCTCGATAACATCAAATTCTGTCCGAGTCTAGATCGTGTGTTTTCATTACAGATGGAAATCCTCCTTTTCTGGCCGACTTTGATTTCTGATGTGGAAGGGATTGGACGATAATTGAGGTTTTTCTAAGCCTCCACGCCAACGGAATGCTGGCCGAGCTCGACGATCAATGATCATTTCCCTGAATGTCGGTGCAGGCTTTGGCAGGGTTTGAAACTCTCCATCTGAAGCAGTTGCTCTGAAACCATTCTGGTCGAAAGCTCTCGCTATGAAACTTTATAGGACTGAAAATCTCGCTATATAGGACTGAAAATCTCGCTATGAAACTTTATAGGACTGAAAATCTCGCTATGAAACTTTATAGGACTGAAAATCTCGCTATGAAACTTTATAGGAATGAAAATCTCGCTATGAAACTTTATAGGAATGAAAATCTCGCTACATATGACTGAAAATCTCGCTACATATGACTGAAAATCTCGCTGTGAAACTTTATAGGACTGAAAATCTCGCTACGTAGGACTGAAAATCTCGCTATGAAACTTTATAGGACTGAAAATCTCGCTATATAGGACTGAAAATCTCGCTATATAGGACTGAAAATCTCGCTATATAGGACTGAAAATCTCGCTATGAACTTTACATAACTGGAACTCTCGCTCTGAAACCTTAATTGACTGAAATCTCTTTTTAAATCTCTTTTTTTTCTAAAATCCTCTCTCTCTCTCTCTCTCTCTCTCTCTCTCTCTCTCTCTCTCTCTCTCTCATAACACTAAACATAGCCAGCGTTTAAAAAAAACTGTCTTCTTCCTAAACCCAGGATTGATCTGTACAAGAAAAGCCTTGCATACTCTGCAGTACAGCTCTGGAACACCCTCCCCTTCCATTTATAATCCATTGGTAATACTTCATCCTTTAACTCAAACCTGTTTCATTATTTACTTGCTTGTAGTTATATACCTCCATAAAATAACCAGCACTCTTTCAACACGTGACTCGCCAACCATCAAGTACTAAAATGACGTAGTTAGAAAAGCAACGTGTTAGATATTGTTAGAAATTATTTTAATGTTTGTTTAAAAAAACATATGTTAGAAGATCTGTATTTACAATGTATTTTTGTTTATATATATATGTCTGCGTGTGTATGTGTGCGTGAGTGCTATTTTATTAGGTTAATTACTTCTCTTTTACTTTGAATTTAGTAGTTAAATCTTACATTCTTTTGATATGTTTTTTCCTAATTTAATTTGTATATTTATATTAAATCAAGTGTGTGGGAAGAATGAAAGGTCGAGTGATGAAGGGCAGAATGTAAGACGGGCCTGTGTGCCCAATTCTTTACCCTTAAAAAATAAAGATTATTCATTCATTCATTCATTCTCTCTCTCTCTCTCTCTATATATATATATATATATATATATATATATATATACATACATATATATATATATATCAAACCTCTCTTTGAAATCTTTCTTTGTCCGAAACTCGCTCTAAAACCTTTAACTGACTGAAAGTTGGCACACCGCTAACCACACTCTTACTATAATTTATGCCATATATAACCTTAAAGTATACGTCTCTTACTATATCTTATGACATATATAAACTAAAAGTATGCGTCTGTTATTCCCTTCTTCTGACATCTTTCTCTCTCTAGACTTACTTCAGGATGTCATTCATCTGAACTTCCTGACTTAAACTTTCACGGTTTCTTATTACTTTCTTCTCTATCCTTCACTGAGCCCGGAGTCCGTGAATTGGAAAACTTTCAGCAGTCTTTAAGAAATCTTTGACAACTCTGCGTTTCAGCGTCACTTAAGTCTGATCCATTTATATTTACTTGTTGTGGAGGGTGTGCAGCGAAAAAGCTAACCCAAAGCGCCATTGGAAGTTACAAAGTTGTGTAAACAAAGCAGCTTCTGTTTGTCGATATTTAAAGACGTAACGGTTAGAGTGCCTCAAATGATACGGGCTTCTAGCTCACAGCTAAGACAGACAGACAGACAGACAGTCAAACAGACAGACAGAGGGAGCGAAAGAATTATCTTCAAATAACCGAGCATACAGCACCTGTGGCTTTCTTCTTTTAGCCTCTCAACTCTTGTTCTATCGCAGTTGTTCGACAACAATACAGCGTCAGCGTTGTATGTATTATTGAACAATAACAAATATAAAATAAGAACAGCCCAATACAGACTCCTTAACATATATTACAGATCTGCACCATATGCAGAGATCTCAGAGCCCAGGTGTGGCCCTTAGAGAGAAGCGTGGACGAGAAACTCAGAGACTCGGGAAACAAAGGCTTCCTTCTGACGACAACCCGACGTCTTGACAAGAAGAAGAAGAAGAAGAAATATTATAACTTCTAAGTATAACCTCTTACTCATATTTTCAACAAAATAACGCAAATAAAACACGTGACGGGGCTATTTTACATTTTCACGCATTAATTACAGTAGAACTATTTTTAAAAAATCGATTTCCATAATAGAGTTATCTCGCAGCTGCGTAATACGCTTACAGTGACTGCTGGGATAGAAAACCTATAAGAAATGATAGAAGTCTTTATATCTTTGTTTTCACGCCGAAGGCTACGAGAATATGTATATATTTTGTATAGGTAGGCAGGTAGGCAGTCCCATAGCAAATGCCGTAGGGGATGAAGAGTTAGAGACCTCATTATGAGGTTAATGAGGTAGGGTGGCCAGTTCCTTTCCTCGCTACCTTTCCTTCCCAGATTTTTCTCTGGTACCCATTTTACTTCAGATGGGAAATGCAGAACAGAAATTAGGAACAGAATAGGCCAAGCAAAGGCTGCATTTCAGAGAATGAGAAACATATTATCCAACACATCTTTATCAATGAATATTAGAAAACGAGTCCTAAAATGCTATATTGAACCTAACTTGTTACATGAAAGTGAATCATGGACAATAGGCAAGTCTGCACAAAAATCATTGGAAGCAGCAGAAATGTGGTTTATTAGAAGAATGTTTGCGAATTCCCTGGACAGCAAAAATAACTAATGAAGAATGTATGAGAAGAGCTGGAGAGACAAAGAGAGGAAGACCAAGAGAAATGATACTGGACAGTCTGACGGGATGGTGTGAGAGGAGATAACCAACTGGGCTGATGGCCTGCATGAGGGATCGTGTACTCTGGGGAAGCATAATAGCCAACGCAAGATGATGATGGTAACCCATTTTACGAGGCTGGGTCGACCTCGGGGCCATATTGGTCTGAAAAAAAAATCCTCGCTCAGCTGAGGTTTCGAACCCTCGACCATTCGGTTGCTAGACTAATGCTCTAACCACTACGCTAGTCGGTCCCCCTGTATTTTGTATGAAATTTTGTAAGTGCTAAATGTAATGTCACAGTGGTTTCCCCCCTCATCTCGCTATGGATTTACCATCAACAAAGCGAAACTTGTGTGACTCTGGACACTGGCTCAGGTAAATCCCAGTCAGTCAGGTAACAAATGTAAAACCTGGCACATTTTCATTTCTAAAGCAGATAAAGGGGCAAAAAAAAAGTAATAGGAAGCTACGGGCTTATATTTTTGTAGTAGAGGATGTAGTACTGTGCTTTACAGCTGCTCTTTCTCTTGTAAGAAAAGAAAGAAGTGATGTTTTAAGTTCTGGTGGTGAGTGATAAGCTACGGAGTGGTGTGTGAGAGGTGAGTGACAGGTAAGATGAGAAGTGAGTGGCAGGTAAGATGAGAGGTGAGTGACAGGTAAGATGAGAGGTGACTGAGAGGTTAGATGACAGGCAAATGACAGGTAAGATGAGAGGTGAGTGAGAGGTTAGATGACAGGCAAGTGACAGGTAAGATGAGAGGTGAGTGACAGGTAAGATGAGAGGTGAGTGAGAGATTAGATGACAGGCAAGTGACAAGTAAGATGAGAGGTGAGTGACAGGTAAGATAAGAGGTGAGTGAGAGATTAGATGACAGGCAGGTGAGAGGTAAGATGAGAGGTGAGTGAGAGGTTAGATGACAGGCAAGTGACAGGTAAGATGAGAGGTGAGTGACAGGTAAGATGAGAGGTGAGTGAGAGGTTAGATGACAGGCAAGTAACAGGTAAGATGAGAGGTGAGTGACAGGTAAGATGAGAGGTGAGTGAGAGGTTAGATGACAGGCAAGTGAGAGGTAAGATGAGAGGTGAGTGAGAGGTTAGATGACAGGCAAGTGACAGGTTAGATGAGAGGTGAGTGACAGGTAGAATGAGAAGTGAGTGGCAGGTAAGATGAGAGGCGAGTGACAGGTAAGATGAGAGGTGAGTGACAGATAAGATGAGAGTTGAGTGACAAGTAAGATGAGAGGTGAATGACAGGTAAGATGAGAGGTGAGTGACAGGTAAGATGAGAGGTGAATGACAGGTAAGATGAGAGGTGAGTGAAAGGTGGGTGTAAGGAATGTGTGAAAATGCACATACATAAAAAACTGAGAAGAAGATGAGCACCAGTTGGTGAACAGTGTTTTCCTAGTTAGTTTCTGCTGGAAAATGAAACGGTTGTTGAACAGTGTTTTTCTAGCTAGTTTCTGCTGGAAAATGAAACGGTTGTTGAACAGTGTTTTTCTAGCTAGTTTCTACTGGCAAACAAATGATTGTTGAACAGTGTTTTCCTAGTTAGTTTCTGCTGGAAAATGAAACGGTTGTTGAAAAGTGTTTTCCTAACTGGTTTTAGCTGGCATTCAAATGATTGTTGAACGTTGTTTTCCAAGCTACTTTCTGCTGGCAAGCAATTGGCTTTTGAACAATGTTTTCCTAGCTACTTTCTGCTGGCACGTTCATTTCGTTTAGACAGGGATTGATGACTTAGCTTTCAAACACCTTTTTCTATGGTGCCAGATAGCCAAGTTGATTACTGTGCTGTTTTCTCGTGGCTGGACGGTTGCTCGTCTTACCGGAGAACGGGATTCGAATCCTAGGTAATTCTTTTCTACCTTTTCTTTCTCTCATGTCTAAAAGTGCTTTGTTTTCTCAAGATCTAACCATTCACTACTGTGCTCTCTTACTTTATCCACAGAACGTAAATCATAAACAATATAATGTGCTAAGTATTTGAAGCACATGATGTTTTATGTGTAAAACCTGTGTTCATCTGACAAGTCTTATCACATTTACAAGAGACAACACTGGAAGACTGGTGTGGAAACTGGTTATATTCTCCGCCCATTCTGTGATGAAATATTTTCTAAAACACGCGATTATCCTGAGATGCTGGTCCGATAATTTTGACAAGGTTGATTGCCTCAAACAAGACCCTGCCTTCAGGATTTTTATGTTTGCTATCAGCGCACAAAGAAATACTTCGTTTGTTTGTTTGTTTGTTTTTTGTTTTGTGTATTTTCTTTGTTTTTTTAAGACATAAAAATTACGGGGAGTGTGTTCTAAGCTCTGAAATATGAGTTTAAAAGTTTTTTTTTTGTTTTTTAAATGTCCATTGTTGAATTAAAAGCTAAATGGGAGTTAAGAATTCAGTTTAAAAAATCCCCGAGAAATGGGCGGCCTGGCTGGCTGAGTGGTTACGGGCTCGGTTTACTATCCCGGTGGTACCAGGTTCAAGTCCCAGCGGTGGGACTTTCTTCTGGTACCACCACACCAAAAAGGCCCCGTGGTCCACCCAGCCTCTAAAAATGGGTGCCAGAGAAGTCTCAGACGGTAAATGCGGCCAGGCGTGGTACTGACCACGTGACACTATCATGTGCCGGAGCTCGCGGAAATACGGGGCCTAACACCGTGTCCCGTACTGGTATGGAAACGGGGATTTTAATTTTTTTTTTTACCTGAAGAAGAGTTCTAGTCCATGTCGGAAGGGATGTGATGTTAAAGTCTATATTTACTTTGACATACAGGAACATGAGAGGGCCATGGTCGTGCCTTTCTGCCTTCCGTCTAGGCGCCCAAGAAAAGTATTTTTATAATGAAAGTTCTTGTGTCGTCTGTGGCCGCAGTCAGCCCTTCATAACCAGCGCATCAAAGGAGTGCTTGGATCACAACGTTAGCTTCCTGTCAGAGAATAGTTTATTACCCCCCGCTCCGCTATACCCCCACGTCACCGTAAAATGGTAGAGGTACCACGTGACTGTGCCGACGTTCACATATAGTCTTCTTCTTCTTCTTCTTCTTGAAAGTGAGAGCCGATATTCTTTGCCGCCTATGGCGTGAAGATATTGACCCACAGCATCGTGTCGGAGAGGGAGCTGGTTATGTAGGACATTTTTTTCAGTACCTGAGTGCAGCTAAATATCAGGGGGCGTACATTGCTTCTTTAACAGACTCTACCACCATGGGGACTATGGCGATCCCTGCTCCGTTAGCCAGGCTAGGCCTGTTACTTGGGGGCATCAACGGAAAGGTGGGTCAGGGTCTTGGCCAGCGGGTTCTAACAACTGGGATGTCACTCTTGCGCAGCTGTTTTCGGTCCCTTACGCAAATATCAATGAGGAAAAACTGGGAGATCTGGAGAGTTTTGAATGTTTTGGATCATTATCAACTAATAACAGAGATACAATGAGGGAAATTAAAAAGAGGACATCTACCGCTCTCCAAAAAATAAAGCAACTAAAGAAGCTGTGGAGAGGAACAGACAGAACTACAAAAATAAGAATTTAACGGCATGCATCTTTCCCATTGCAACATATGCCTGTGAGACCTGGACACTTAACACAACATCTGAGAAACACATAAATGCCTTTGAATGTAAATGCTACAGAAGAGCCCTTCAAATACATATCATGGACACAGAAAAGAACAAATATATCCATACTACAAGAACTTAATATTGAAGAAGTTTGGCTAGTAATGAAGATTAAACAGAGAAAACTTAAATATTTTGGACATATTAAACGTCATGAGAATTTAGAGAAGGCTGTCTTGGAAGGGTACATAATGGGGAAAAAGAAAAACCAAGGTGAAGATGGTTGCAAGACATCGTTGATGATCTGCGAATGGACGCATCAGCAGCAGGCCATCGTGCTTGCAACCGACAGGCCAACAGGAGAGCTGTCAGAGAGGCAAAGTTCCGCAAGGGACATGCAAATGACTGACTGACGCAAACACAAACACATGTAAGTAGATGGGCATACTCCTTACTGTGTGAGACACTCTCAGCATACCCAAGAGGAAGTTGGTACAATGTGTCAGATCAGTATCTCCATAGAAACTGTCCAGAATAACCGCGACACTTACTCTGGCGCTACCTACAAAGAATAATTAAGACTGTTAACATATAAACAAAAAAAACACACACACGGACGTTTCAGCCATTTCAAACTGCAGTTTCTTTTCTGAAGGTGAGAAAACTCCCATTAATATCTAACATAACATAATCTGACTGGTCTCTGTGAATGAGTTCTGGATTCATGCAATACCGTTCTTCAAACCATCAGATCACAGAGTCCACAGAGGATACATCTTGATGTTACAAGCTTACAGGTAAGATGTTACAAGCTTACAGGTAAGATGTTACAAGCTTACGGGTAAAATGTAACAAGTTTACAGATAAAATGTTACACGCTTACGCTTAAGATGCTACAAGCTTACAGATAAAATGTTACAAGCTTACGGGTAAGATGTTACACGATAACAGATAAAATGTTATAAGTTTACAGATAAAATGTTACAAGGTAACAGGTAAAATAGATTAGATTACCTTTATTTGCCTACAGTCAGTCAGTCATTTGCATGTCCTTTGCGAAACTTTGACTCACTAACAGCTCTCCTGTAGGTCTCTCGATTGTAAGCAAGATGCCCTGCTGCTGATGCAGTAAAGTAAGAGAACAAATTTTGTAGGATTAGACCTCGAAAAAATCGTGGACAAAGTACTTTATTGAGACGTGAGAGAAAGAAAAATCACAAGAGAATTACCTGGGATTCGAACACGGACTCCGGTAGGACGAGCAGCCGTCTAGCCACGAGAGAACAGCTTACTATCGACTTAGCCAACTAGCACCCCAAAAAAGGTGTTTTGTTGACATAGTCTTTAGTAACTGCTCAGCAGACATGAGGGATCGTGACACTCACGTCTCACTAAAGTGCTTTGTCTACGATTTTTTCGAGGTCTAATCCTACAAAATTTGTTCTGCTGCTGCTGATGCATCCATTTGCAGATCATCAACGATGTCTTGCAACCATCTTCGTCTTGGTCTTCATCTCTTTCTTTTTCCCATTATGTATCTTTCCAAGACGATCTTCTCTAGATTATCATGACGTTTAATGTGTCCAAAATATTTAAATTTTCTCTCTTTAATCGTCTTTACTAGCCAGCCTTCTTCAATATTAAGTTCTTATAGTATGGATATATTTTGGTAGTGAGTTGTCAGTCATTCGGAGCACATGTCCCAACCATCGCCAGCGTCTTTCCTCAATAATTGTTGTCTGTGGTTTCATCTGCATTTCTGCTAATAAGATGTTATTTCTTATGGTGTTTGGCCAAAATATTTTTCTAATTCTTCGTAAACATTTAGTCTGGAAAGAATTCAACTTGTTTTCTATGGTTTTGGTGATTTTTCAGCATTCACTTCCATAGAGTAATACACTTAGAACATTACTCTTAAATATCCTGATTTTCATATTTATGCTTAGTTTTTTTATTTCCATATAGTCTGCAGCATTGCAAAAGCCAAGTTTGCTCTAGTAAGTCTGCTGTTGATGTCCTCTGTGCTGTCTCCATTTTCTACTACTCTGCTGCCAAGGTATACAAATTCGTTGACCTCCTCCACTAACTTGTTATCTACTCTGAGTACATTTCTGTTGTTCACATTTTGTTTCATTAACTTGGTCTTTCCTACGTTGATCTTTAGTCCTATGTTGTTTGCATTCTGAGTTAGCTTGTTTATTTTATCTTGCATATCTTTGTGACTGCTTGATAATAGACAAATGTCGTCCGAAAAGTCAAGGTCCTCCAGCACTGTGTAAAGGGTCCATTGTAATCCTCTTCGTTTGTCTGATGTTGCCTCCTTCATTAACCAGTCTACTGCCAAGATAAATAATGTTGGTGATAGTACACATCCCTGTTTCACTCCTGTTTGTACCCTAAAGCTGCTGGAGGTATGTTCTCCACAGATAACTTTGCACTGAAAACCCTCGTATAGGGCTTTGATTACATTAACTATTTTATGGGGGAGGCCATGCCATCTTAGGATTTTCCACAGTGCATCTCTGCTGACACTGTCAAAGGCTTTCTCAAAATCTATATTGTACCTAATGTGTTGGAAATCCCATTTTTTCCATTATTTCCCAAAGTTTCTAGTGTTGTACACAATCAAATGCCTTTGAATAGTCTATAAAAGATAAATATAGATTCACATTAAACTCTCTCATTTCTCTATTATTAATCTTATATTGAATATATGATCACTTGATCTTTGCCTAAAACCAGCTTGGGCCACATTGACTTCTTCTTCTATTTTCTTACGAAGTCTACCCATTATGATTTTTAACAGAATTTTACTGGCATGACTAATCAGGGAAGCAGTTCTGTAGTTCGTGCATAATTTCAAGTTACCCTTTTTTTGGCAGTGGTATGAATACATTTCTTCTCCATTCTTTTGGCCAAATATCTGAATGCCATATCTTTTTACATAGTGCATGACAGATTGTTGCACATTCCTTTCCTCCTGTTTTAATAAGTTCAGCTGTTACGAGGGGTGATCGATAAATTCTCGGTATAAGGTACAAATACTTGAAACACGCAGTTGATACTAGGTGCATTTGTAGATCAGGTTAATGTAAGATTAAACACCAAGTTTCAAGAAATTAACTGCAACCAATTTTTTTTACAGGCTACTGAAGTGGTAAGGGGTGGTAGAGATTGAGAAAATGGATAACATTTTTCTCATCGAGCAGTCATTCACTACCTCTGCATCAAGGGCTTATCATCGAAGGAGATCCATGAGGATATGGTAGAGACTCTAGGGTAGAGCGCCCCTTATTATAGCACAGTGAAGAAACAGGCAGCTCAGTTCAAACATGGAAGGGAGAGTCTGGAAGATGATCTCCGTCCAGGAAGACCAAGAATGGTAACCACCGATGAAACCACCGGCAGAATCCATGACATGATAATGGAGGATCGACGACTAACTGAGTGGTACATTGCTACTGAGTTGGGAATCTCCCATGAACCTGTTCATGTCATTACTCACAATGATCTTGAAATGACAAAGGGGTCCCGACACTTATTGGAGTTGATCACAAACGACAGCGTCTCAACATGACAAGAAACAATCTTGGCCGTTTTTCTACAGATCCTGAAAAGTTTCTTCAGCAATTTATGACTATGGATGAGACTTGGGTTCAACATTTTCAACCAGAAACCAAAGAACAGTAAAAGCAGTGGAAACATCATGGATCTCCACCTCCAAAGAAAGCAAGAGTGATTCTGTCTGCAGGCAAAGTGATGGCTTCCATCTTTTGAGATTCAGAAGGTGTTCTATTGGTAGACTATCTTCAAAAGGGCAGAACGGTCACCGGGGCCTATTACGCTAATCTCGTGAAGCAACTGCGGGTCAAATTGAAGGAAAAGCGTCGAAGGAAATTGACTAGAGGAGTCATCTTTCAGCAAGACAATGCTCCAGTTCACAAGTTGGTGGTGGCAATGGCTGTCATCCATGAACGGGGTTTCCAGCTTCATCCTCCTTATTCCCCAGATTTGGCCCATTCGGACTATTACCTGTTTACCAAACTCAAAAAGGAGCTCAGTGGTAGCAGATTTGCTTCAAATGATGACGTCATTCATGCTGTAGACCAGTTTATACTGGCACAAAATGTTGACTTTTAGAAAGAAAGAATCCGTATGTTTCAGGATCGCTGGACTAAGTGCATAAACTTGCAAGGGGACTATGTTGAGAAATAACCCCCAAAAGTTGTCCACAAATAATCAGTTGTACCTTATGACGAGAACTTATCAATCACCCCTCGTATCTCATCACATCCTGGTGATTTACCATTTTTCAGATTCTTTATTGCCCATAAAACTTCTTCTATTGTCGGTTCGGGTTCTTTCTCCTCCAATAATAATTCACACTGTTGATTTCTGCTTTCACGGTCGGTTGTTTCATACATTCCTCTACAATATTCCTTCCATCTTTCTAGAATTTCCTCTGTCTCTGTTAAGGTATTCCCATCTCATCACAAAGTACATTTAGCTTAGGTGTGACATTTCTCGCCAGTGTCTTCATTTCTTCAAGCACTTCACTATCTCTTCCACACTTCTGATGTCCTTCTATTCTTTCACAACAATCTTTTATGTATTGTTGTTTTGTCTTTTCTTATGTTTCTTCGTACTTCTTTTGTTAAAGATTTCTATTCCTCTTTGTTGTTTGTCATTTTCCATTGCGTCTTCATTTCCCTACGTTGTTTTATCAGTTCTAGTGTACCTGCTGTAATCCAACCATTCTTTTGTGTTTTCTTTACTGGAGCCATGTCTTTAGCTGTTGTTATTAAGATATCTCTGGCCTGCGCAGCCAGTTCATCTGGTGTCATTTCCTCCTGTACAGCCATCAGGATTTCGAAATGGTTCTCCACTTCTATACCGTATTGTTCTGGTATTTTTGTAAGGTCAAACCGGAGTGGTCTTGATCCCGTAACTGTCTTTTTTATCTTTATCTTCATGTCTGCTATTAATAACTCATGGCCCGTGTCATAATCAGCACCTGGTAAAGTTTTGCTGACGTTATACTTGATAAAACGGATGGCGAATGCAGTAAAACTGGGTTAAATAATAAAGTTAGATAGAAGTGTATGGTGTAGTTTTACTAAATGGCAGAGGGAATGAGTAAAGTGAGAAAAAACGAAATCAAAGTATGAGAATGAATAAATGAAAAACATACAACATCCGATATTTCGGCGTGAGCCTTTTTCGAGGATTACATGCACAACGAGACAAACAAATAACTAAACGGAGAACTTATCTTAATATGGCCTCCTCCAGAAGTAGGAAACAGAAATGCGTATCTTAGAAGATGCATAGGGACCACGTGGACCACATAAAGGATACGTGGAGAGAGAGGAGGAAAACAAGTGGTAGAAAGGGGTGGGGGGAAGGCAATAGAAACATGATAGCCGCTAGAGGAGAAGGTGTGGGGGAGGGTAAAGGGGACGCGGAGAGATAATGAATGAAGAACATAAACACCTGGAGGGAGAAAATATGAAACTGGTGAATAGGACAAGACCCTATAGACACCAATATGTTGCCAGAGAAGAAAAGAGGGTGGTGGTAGGGAGGGGTAGCATAGAGAAAGAAAGTAGTTTTAAAAAAGGGGGAGTGGAAAACTAAAGAAGTTACAGAGAGCTGAAGACATTGTTAATTCCAGCTGGGTGGAGAGCCAGTCTGGACAATAAGGCTCTGTTCTAGGACCCTCCGAGATCGTACATCAGCAGAACAAGAGTGGATCGCACTAACAGAAATGCCGTTTTCCCTTGTGGTTGCTAAGGCAAAAATGTTTAGCCACAGGTGTCCAGGTCCTCTTAGAAATATCGTTAAGATGCTGGCGAAATCGATCTCCTAAGCGTAAGCCAGTCTCCCCTATGTACTTCAAACTGCAACGTTTGCACATAATAGCATAAATAACATTGCGTGAAGTACAGGTGAAACCCTCCTGAACTGATAACGTGGACTTAGGGAAGGAGATCTGGCTAGCCTCGACAACAAACGGACAAATGTTGCATCTACGGCGTCCGCAACGTTGGTACCATAAAAAGTGTCATCTGTCTTGAGGTGACTACGAATTAAAAGGTCCCTGAGGTTCTTGTCCCGTCTGTAGGCCACCAGTGGGGGTTCCCCAAAAAGTTCATGTGTCTCAGGCTCGGTCTGGAGGAGATGGAGATGGCGAAACAGTATGTTTTTAACTGCCAAGCTATGAGGGTGGTGCGTGAGTACCAGTTTGACTCTGTCCGAGCTACAGTGCGGTGTAGGAGTGAGGGCTTGTTGCCGCGATATATGGCGCGATATATATTCGTTTTTTCTCACTTTACTCACTCCCTCTGCCACTTTGTAAAACTACACCATACACTTCTAACTTTATTATACTTGATCTCCACCCTTTAAGGCATGAGAGGATTACCTTTATCTTTTTTTTTAACCACTTTCTTTGCACTAAAATGTAATCTATTTGATTCTTGGTTTTCCCATCGGGTGATGTCCATGTGTAAAGTCTTCTTGGATGATGTTTAAAAATTGTGTTAGCGATCATTAGCTCATTTTTCATGCAAAACGCCATTAGATTGTCACCTGCCTCATTTCTATGAAAATTTGCCCACAACATATCCTTCGTCTTCTGCTCTTTCTTCTACAAGCATTCTCGTCCATCTTCGTCAAATCTTTATAGAAGGCAGTGACAAAGATGAATAAGTGATGAAAAACACTTATCATGTTAGGACATGTGACATATGACGCTGTCCCTTTCAATGCCTCCCTAATTCCAATGCTGTCTTGAGCAAGTTTCTTTACAGGGAAGGTAAATGAGCAAAGTGACGAAAATTAAACGAGAAAAAAAAACAAGACGACTTTTAAAAAATTGTGCAATAACTGGAAAATTTTTCCACAAGTTTTAATCGTAAAACAAATATGTTTTAGAACTGCCGGTTAAATATTCATGGAAAATTAAAACGTTTTAGATATTAATTAAAGTAGCAAGGAAATCTTTATAGCTTTTATCTCCGCATAGAAAATTATGAGAAGATTAAGAAAGGAAGTAATCACAAAACAAGATGTAAGATGAAAATAACCCGTATGATAATAATAAGAATTTTACTGATGAAGTTTACGCAAACGAGTAATCAGAACTAGTAATTATTCAAAACTATTTTTTTTTACGATGAAATCATTGCAAAGAATGGCGAGAAAAGAAAACAAATGCGACCAGAGAACTGTTAGAAAAATATGAAGAATGAATGAAAATTAGAGACAGAAAGAGAATGATTGAATCTAATTATTACGAGTAACAGTGCTTAACATTACCTGAAAGTCGCACGAGTAGTGAAGTGGTTAGTGCATTCGTATCGCATGCTGAATACTGATGCTTGGAATTCGGTAGGAGACGTCTCTGTAGAAATAAGTATCTTGATTCTTTTCGATCTGTAGATAATTCTATAAAATCTAGTTTTCTTAAGCCGCGACCAGAAGCAGAGGATTCTGGGCTGTGTACCGGCCAGGGCTTGAAGCTTGATGGGTTTCCTTTCATTTTAGAAATTAGTGTGTATTGGATGATAATCACAGTTGTGTGTATCAATGGAGAATGTAGGCCATAGTGTGAAGTAACACATACAAGGGAAAATGACCGTATCTGGGGAAGACACGTATTTTTACCATAAAACCCTATTACAGTATGCGATGCGTCTTATATGTGTGAACAAACGTGCTCGAGATAAAAGCCGTATTTGATAAAATTGGGAACATTTGAGAGTCCAGGACATCAACAAATATTACACACACACACTTCTGCTGTAACGTGCGCATTCATCATCATCATCATCATCATGTGTTTTATTCATCACCAAGTTTGGCGGTAAGGAATCTCCAGCTCCCTCGCTCCCTCGCATTGATGATACACTCAGCCAGGCTCTGTGTCCTGTCCATTCTCTTATGTTATCTTCCCATCTAAATCTCTGTCTTTTTCTTGCTCTTCTTCCTTCCACCTTTCCTTCTAGTATGGTCTTCAGTATGTTGTTATGTCTTTTGATATGGCCAAAGTATTTTGTTTTCTTCATCTTTATTTCTTTGAGAAGTTCACATTGCATTTTTGGGCGGCTCTAAAACTTGTGCATTTGTTCTTTTCATTCTCCATGTTGTAGGAACTAGTTTTCTGTAGAACCACATTTGTGCTGCATTAATCTTTCTCTCCAGTTTTATGTTCAGAACTTGTTTCCGTTCCATACAGTAAAACAGAGTGGAGATAAGATTTTACACATACAAGTACATTCTGTTGCTAAAATTATCATCATCATCATCATCATGTGCCGTGCCGACTGGCGTTGGCTATTATGCTTCTCCAGAGTACCCGATCCTTCATGCATGCCATCAGCTCAATTGGTGATCTCCTCTCACACCATCCCGTCAGACTGTCCAGTATCATTTCTCTTGGTCTTCCTCTTGATCTTCTTCCTTCTATTTTTCCTGTTGTTATAATATTTTCAATGCTCCCTCTTCTCATTGCATGTCCTATGAAAGTACATTGTCTCTCTCTTATCTTTTTGACAAGGTTTTTTGTCTCTCCAGCTCTTCTCCTACATTCTTCATTAGTTATTTTTGCTGTCCAGGGGATTCGCAACATTCTTCTAATAAACCACATTTCTGCTGCTTCCAATGATTTTTGTGCAGACTTGCCTATTGTCCATGATTCACTTCTAAAATTATACATAAATATTAAGAAATGCATGTACGTAATAACACGTATATATTCGTTGTCCTGACCAGTTTATATAATTATTGATTCTGTAATCCTCTGTAATCTTTAATCATCTGAAATTTCTTTAATCTCTGACATTACAATCAGCATTTATGTTCTTAAATATATTTACTTATCAGAAACATTAAGCATTTTAATGCTGTAGCCTCAAAGTTCAATTCTGGAAAATAATTATAAAACTTGAAAAAATGTTATTTACCTTTTATACTAATTGTGATGTAAAGAAAAAAAGAGCTCTACCAAAATGTTTCTGCAAGCCCCACATTATATATTAAAGAGCCGTATGCAGTCCACAAACCACGGTTTGGCCATCCCTGATATATACTGTGAATTATGTGGATGAATTTTCCTTAGCTAAAGTCGGCTCGTCTGTACGCATATAGTGCTCTATAGAAAGCGCAGATAGTTGATTAAATATTTCATTAAAGTGACGTTAGTAGTATCTTGGATGATTCTGAGGATTATTTATTGTTTGAAGATAGTGACACTTGCATACATAATGCAGGAAGAGATTACAATAGATGAGTTGTCTAACTCTCTGAAGATGACTATGTTTCTGATACAGGAAGAGATTTGTTATCTAGCTCTGAAGGTGATTACGTTTCTGATATAGAAAGAGATGATGGATTATCTACCTTTGAAAGTGAATCTGTTTCTGATACATGAAAAGATAGATTATCTACCTTTGATGGTGATTCCGTTTCTGATACAAGCAGAGGTATGTTATCTACCTTTGAAGATGATTCTGTTTCTGATACATGACGAGATCGATTATATACCTTTGAAGGTGATTCTATTTCTGATACGTGAATAGACAGATTATCTACCTTTGAATGTGATTCTGTTCCTGACATACAAAGAGATGGATTATCTACCTTTTAAGGTGATTTTGTTTCTGATATTGAAAGAGATGGATTGTCTACCTTTGAAGGTGATTCTGTTTCTGATACGGGAAGAAAATACAAGAGACAGTGCATCTCTTTCTCTCTCTCTCTCTCTCTCTGTCTCTCTCAATAAAGATTATTCATTCATTCATTCATTCATTCATTCATTCTCTGTGTGTGTGTGTGTGTTTGTGTGTGTGTGTGTGTGTGTGTGTGTGTGTGTGTGTGTGTGTGAGAGAGAGAGAGAGAGAGAGAGAGAGAAGATGATTTTCTGTACTTTGAGGATCAAGATTAAAAACTTTATTGTACTGTAATACTTTTTCTTTGATATTTTGTTTATTTTTTAATGTATGCAAATTCTCTGAAAAGTAATGCAGATAAGTCATTTACAGTACATTTTTGCTGAGATTTATTTAAACATTTTCCTCAAAATCTGTTACTGGAGAAAAAAAGAGAGTACGTGCTATACACAGGTGAGTCTCAAACGATGTTTGTGTCTGATAATAGGAGGTTGGCTTTGCAGGAATTTAGTACCAGAAGGTCAAGGCCGGCTTTGGCCAATGACACGTTATCAGCAGTTAACATTACCATTCTTATCAGTAAAACAACAAATAAAACCCAGTTTAAAAAATGACAACCCAGACAAAAAAAATAAAGGATTAACAAAAACTGCGGGTTGTTCCATTAAATTTCTCGGATTGATTTTTGTGTCAAAATTGGTGTTGTTCGCCTCTAAAAATTAACATTTCTCATGTTAACTTTTATAACTAAAATGACATTAGTTGTAAAACAAAACTTTTTCTGTTGTTGTTGTTGTTGTTGTTGTTGTTGTCGTTATGAAGCATCTTTAAAACAAAGTAATTCCTTTACAGACAATGTAATCCTAGGAAAAGAATGAAAACTGAAACTGATTTGAAGTACATCTAGTGTTCTTTTGTACAAACTAAAATGTATGGAAAGATCAAAGAAAGATACTCTATGTAGTATGGCATGACGTATCGCAATTGTGTGCATTTATTATTAAATGTATTATTCAGTGAATGCCGTGAGATCTAATAAACTGTCATGTTTTACTTCTGTATACGAGAGGCTAATGAAGTTTAGTGGATTGGGCTGAATTTATAGCCCGGTGAATTGATGCAATAAAGCATCAATAATTATAATAAGGCGGGTAATGATGTTACTAAGCGCAGTGAAATAAACATCATGAGATATTACCAGAGTTGATTCAAGCACCAAGATGAGGATGAGTCTTTGCGAGGTCAGTATTCAGTTTTCATATGCTCCTTTTTACTGCCTGTTTTGCTGAACAATAGGCAGATCACGATTGATCGCGATATATTCATTTGTAGTAGTGGACTACCTGGACACTTAACAAAACAGCTGATAAACACATAAATGCCTTTAAATGCTACAGAAGAGTCCTTCACATATCATGGACACATTAAAAAAAAAAAAAAAAAATATATATATATATTCAAACTACAAGAACTTAATATTGAAGAAGTTTGGCTAGTAAAGAAGATTAAACTTAAATATTTTGGACACTTTAAACGACATGATAATTTAGAGAAGACCATCTTGGATGGGTACGTAATGGTAAAAAGAAAGAGAGGAAGACCAACCAAGGCGAAGATGACTGCAAGACATCGTTGATGATCTGCGAATGGATGCATCAGTTAGGGAGGCAAAGTTCTGCAAGGGACATGCACACGACTGAGTAGTGGACTATTGTTGAAGTATTGTCAGGTCCCAAAGAATCACCGAGGCAAAAGAGGATTTTTAGATGTTGTCTAAAAATAATACAAAAGAAAGCTTTGGGTAAAGAGAAAGAAGAGTGCATGCTTCAAAACCAATCCTGAATCATTTCAATGACCCCAACCACAGAGGCAATTCTGATTTTCTGATAACAGCCATCAAACATTGTCACGCAGATGACACAAGCCGCCTAGCGCTTCAGAACCGATACATTCAGGAATATGGGACTCTGGAACCACATGGTTTGAACTCGTTATTCAGTTACATGTAAATTCTCCTTTTCCACAATCCCTCCTCATTAAGTTCCACTCCCTTCTCACTTGTTACACATAGTACAGAACCTCCTCACATCATCACATTACAACCCATCTACCCTAACTATAATCATATATTTCTCCTTGTCCCAGCTAGATTACCATTGTATCACTCTCTCTGCCCTCTACGGTTTCCCAACCCTCCAGCCTCAGTTACAACCCACCTCTCACACATCCCAAGCCTCCATTTAAATACTCTCTATACTCCACTATGCGCATTTCTGACACACAGCGTCGGACAAACCAAAGTTTTTTTTTTTGCTCTAAACGACGAAAACAACAGTTACAAGTTACAGCTAAGTGCTCTATTCATTTTATTAGATTTTTTAAACACAGCATTCATGTGCATCTATACTTTATCTCCTCTCTTTATTTCTTTGTCCTGTGTGTTTTTGTATGATCAAGGCTCGCATCGACACGACACAACTGTGTACTCGTTAAGTAATAAAGCTGTTCCTAATTTTTTTCCTAGTTTATACATTTTGATATCACAGCTTTACTGCATTGACTTTGTGTATAGTTATATACTTATACACTAATTATTGTGCAGTACTGAGTTAAGTCCCCTTTCTATGGTTTTGCTAAAAAGTTTGGAAACGAATTAAAAAACAGATGGTTTTCGAACGTTATAAACTGACATGAGGAAATTATACTCTTTGATAAAAAACAAAGCATGTAAAAATGGCTTAGGAAGATTAGATAAACAGCATGATTGGTGTCTAAAAATAAATGGCTATGTTCAAGACCCTTACATTTTTTTAAAAAGTGTTCAGGTAAGGAAAGACTACGAGCCAAAACTTGACAAAACCAGACCTTATTTCTTAATGTGGCTGTCAAATAATAATGAGATCAGAATCATGACAGTTGTCTTCTTCACTCTCAAGGTCATAGGAAACGTCATAAACATCAGGTGTCTTCTCCATTTTCAGAGTCTAAGTCATAACAGTCAGTTGTCTTTTCTACTCCCAAGGACATAAGAAACGTCATAACAGTCAGTTGTCTTTTCCACTTCCAAGGACATAAGAAACGTCACAACAGTCAGTTGTCTTTTCCACTTCCAAGGACATAAAAACGTCATAACAGTCAGTTGTCTTTTCCACTTCCAAGGACATAAGAAACGTCATAACAGTCAGTTGTCTTTTCCACTTCCAAGGACATAAGAAACGTCATAACAGTCAGTTGTCTTTTCTACTCCCAAGGACATAAGAAACGTCATAACAGTCAGTTGTCTTTTCCACTTCCAAGGACATAAGAAACGTCACAACAGTCAGTTGTCTTTTCCACTTCCAAGGACATAAGAAACGTCATAACAGTCAGTTGTCTTTTCCACTTCCAAGGACATAAGAAACGTCATAACAGTCAGTTGTCTTTTCCACTTCCAAGGACATAAGAAACGTCATAACAGTCAGTTGTCTTTTCCACTTCCAAGGACATAAGAAACGTCATAACAGTCAGTTGTCTTTTCCACTTCCAAGGACATAAGAAACGTCATAACAGTCAGTTGTCTTTTCCACTTCCAAGGACATAAGAAACGTCATAACAGTCAGTTGTCTTTTCCACTTCCAAGGACATAAGAAACGTCATAACAGTCAGTTGTCTTTTCCACTCCCAATGACATAAGAAACGTCATAACAGTCAGCAGTCTTTTCCACTTCCAAGGACATAATAAACGTCATAACAGTCAGCAGTCTTTTCCACTTCCAAGGACATAAGAAACGTCATAACAGTCAGCAGTCTTTTCCACTTCCAAGGACATAAGAAACGTCATAACAGTCAGCAGTCTTTTCCACTTCCAAGGACATAAGAAAAATCATAACAGTCAGCAGTCTTTTCCACTTCCAAGGACATAAGAAAAATCATAACAGTCAGCAGTCTTTTCCACTTCCAAGGACATAAGAAACGTCATAACAGTCAGCAGTCTTTTCCACTTCCAAGGACATAAGAAACGTCATAACAGTCAGCAGTCTTTTCCACTTCCAAGGACATAAGAAACGTCATAACAGTCAGCAGTCTTTTCCACTTCCAAGGACATAAGAAACGTCATAACAGTCAGCAGTCTTTTCCACTTCCAAGGACATAAGAAACGTCATAACAGTCAGTTGTCTTTTCCACTTCCAAGGACATAAGAAAAATCATAACAGTCAGCAGTCTTCGCCCCTCGCGAAGACATAAAGGAAGTTATAGCCAGTTATCTTCGCCACTTCTAATTCGCCACACCTAATATTGATAAGAATAACACTCCTCCCCCCTTTTTTTCCAGGGAACGTGGAGCAGCACCAAAAGCACATTACCACATCCGGCATTTGTCACAGTCTTCTGTTTTTGCCCAGCGCACTTTCTGCAATCTCTTGCTGTCAGGAGTTCTATAGTTTGAACAGTCGTTGTTGCAGTTTCAAAGGCAACATTGGAATGGGTTTTCGCCCCTGCTAAAATCGTGGCCAACCGTTACTGAATAGGCTAAGCATTAGCTACACAGACAACTCTAAAACTATTTCCATGTCACTTGGGTGACCCAGACCTTGCTCGGAAAGAGCTGGCGTATGGCTGAAACGATAGACCAATTCTTCCATCTTTAGAAATCAATAGGAAATATTTTGTGCACATGCGGTTCGCTTGAATGGCTCCGCGTTTGTATCAATCAGCTTTCGCACTATGAGATGATGTACTTGCCGTTTGTTGTGAGTAAATATTGCGTTTTCGTTGTGTCCTCTAAAGACTTTGACAAGTGTCACGCATTACCGTTGCCACTGAAACCCGCTCTGAGCTAAATGAGTTGGATTTTTCGTCACAGAATTATATATCAAGTGCTCTCTTCCCACGACAATGTCCCCTCTCAGCTTGCCATGCACGTCCGGGAATTTAGTTATGACGTTTGTTGTTGAAAGTGATGGTTGAATTATGAGAGTTATTGTCGCCTGATATTGTTCGTCAGCGTTTGCTTCTCTAACTTGTTTTGTCCAGAATTTTATTGTAATAACTGCCTGGGGGGGGGGGGGCAACAGAAACATGCATAGTTCATGTCAGGGAACTATTAGGAAAGTATGAAGAATGAATGAGAGAGAGAGAGAGAGAGAGAGAGAGAGGACCTAGTTTAGTTATTGCTATTAACAATGCTTAACATCATATGAAAGACCCACGAGTAGTGAAGTGGTTAGTGCATTCGTTATAGCATGTTGAATATCGATGTTTAGAATTCAGTAGGAGACATCTCCGTAGAAATAAGTACCTTGCCCTCTTCGTGACTTGTAGAAGGGAAAGGACCCGCACGTGACATTGATAGCATTCATTCATTCATTCATTTGCACGTCCTTTGCGGAACTTTGTCTCCCTAACAGCACTTCTGTAGGCCTCTCGGTTGTGAGCAAGATGTCCTGCTGCTGAACCATCCATCTGCAGATCATCAACGATGTCTTGCAGCCGTCTTCGCCTTGGTCTTCCTCTCTTTATTTCCATGTTGGTGTTTGGGTTTCTTGGTGTATTTCCAGAAGGTAGTTTACCATTGCTTTCCTTCCCGGCAGTGACTGTACTAGTCAGTGATCGTAGCCATTGTCTGTACATTGAGATCATCTGCCTACCATCATAGAATGGTTATCATAACCAACATTATCTTTCGGCTGCTGTTCCATTCCATTCATCACCTGATCCCATGACATCACCCTTTAATATACTGCAGGTTAAGATAGTGAACTTTAATACAATGTCCTTTCCAGACCCCTGTATGACGTGTCAGGGCTACTTTTTAAAGTTGATTGATTTAAAACTGTTGATATACCTTTAACATAATCACTACATAAGTTGGATTAACGTACAGATTCTCACAGTCGTCGCCTAGGTAGGCATGCACTAATAAATTCCGGCCACGTTCAGGTCAGTCTCCTCTGAGGTCTCAGCCGACATGCGTAGAATATCATGTCCTTCCATAACCCTCGATCCCTTGAGCATCTCAGCAGGTTGAGCATTTTCCCGTGCCAGGATGCCAAACCATCAAACATCTTTTCTCTCTGTCTACCTCTGTCTCTTCTGTCTTCGTTCTTCTCCGTTGCCATGAGGTGCTCTAGCCCGCCTCTCCTCCACACATGCCCCACAAATTTAGATTGTCGTTTCTCATCTTCGTTATAATTTTCCTTGTTTCTTGTGCCTTTTTCAGAACTCCTTCGTTCGATTTTCTCGCTGTCCATGGCATCATCAGCTTTCTTCTTAAGAACATTTGAGCTGATTCCAGCCTTCTTTGTGGGAAGAATATTGTGTCGCAAAAAGGAAAACAACAACAACAACAAAATCTAACAGAAGTAATAAAGAAGAGATGAGACATGACAACAAGTCATCAAAAATAATCTGAAAATAGTCGAAACTTGGTATCTGAATCTATGATAAACAGAAGACTATCATTTGACTGCCTCCTTGAAAGAGTTTATTGAATTCAGTTCTCAAAAAGTATATGGAACAGTCTTTTACCACAACTTCTCTGAATGTTGTTTTCTTTTTTTTCTGTTTTAAATTAAGTATAATCTTCTGTATCTACATCATTTCCTGTATTCTATATATTTTTCAAACTTCTGGTTCTGACTAAATGATTTAAGTTTTAGGGCAGTCGACGGACTCTGGTGCACTTGCATAAAACTGGAAACTGTGAAGGCTCTAGCTCTACAGCTGGTCCCGTGGAGCTGCCTCATTACACTCGGGGCATGCCCATGAGCTTTCGGTTTTGACACCAGATTGTCCTTGACACCAGGATGTCCTTGGCACCAGGATGTCCTTGACACCGGGATGTCCTTCAATGTTTTTAGAGAAATGATTTCAGTGTGGTGTTGACTGTGTATTGCAAGTGATCTAAGATATAGCGGGGATCTGCAACCACTGCCTTTGGCGACATGTAAGTCCAAGAGGTCTGATGGGTGCTTTGGTGGCATTGAAAGACATGTTTATAGAGCTACATTTAAAATGCTGCTGTCGCATGTTAATGGAAGCTGTGATGACTGTACTAGTGGGGCAGTATGGCCGTCAGCATCGGCGAACTACAGCTGGCCAAAGCCTGTCCTCCTTCTTCGTTGCTGCTCGTAGTGACAAGCTTAGTCTGCTTAACGGTGTTGGGTTCGCCGTGATCTCCATGTGATGAAAAGTGCTGAGAAATTAGCCTTTTCTGATCCACTCTGAATCTTCAACCCACTCCTTGTCCGGCTCGACTTTTGTGCTTCAACAGCTCCACTGCATCAGCTGCTAAGATCATCTGTCTTACAGTTTCATGGAAATAGAACAAGAACAGCTGCATGTTGAAGAAGATTCCTTCATAGGTTTGTAAAATGAGAAAATATGGTTTCATCAGATGCAGCAAATTGATGACAAACAAATATGGCTCTATCTGATGAAGTTTTGCTGAATGGATTATCAACGCCCAAACGTTACGACAACGCCGGCTGTAGGACATGCTCTGACTGTAACCAGGTTCATACAAGTCCACAGTGTTACCAAATACAGGAGTCTCAGAACATCATTGGACGATTCAAACAATATTTATTGGTGTACGCTGATGGTGACTGATTCTGTGAATTCAGGTGATAATGATAGCCTCCAATAGCTGAAAGTATTTATGGAACAGACGGGGATAGGAAAATATTGGCAACAAGACACTTAAACAATTGCTCAACCTCAAGAACTATGAAAACAGGAGACATTCTCTTGTCTCTCTTCAGTTTTAAGTTAAGTCATTTCTAACACGAAGCTACAGCTTGCTACGAGAGCCAGTACCAAAGTCTTCGTTAAGTCTGTCTCACAAACCAACCCTGCCTCCTTCTCCCCCCCCCTCTCCCCCAACCACCCCCCCCCCCCAAACTCCATCCCTTACATTTTCCAGTGCCCCTGAGTTCGCACTCAAGATCTGTGAAAGAGGTCACCTTCCCGTGAAGCTTCTCCAGGCTTCTCGAGTTAGGGGAGATAAGCTTAGCCAACTTACATCTTAACGCAAATCTAAAAAACAAGGGAAGCAACCCCCCAAGATCTCAAACTCTTACAATGTTAATTCTGTCCTGACATTTCTTTAGACGTATAACGCAGAACGAAAGGTTCAGAAATTGACTGAATCACTCAAGTTCAAAGTAACCGCCATGTAACAAACCGGAAAATGTTTGGGCAACTGGATTGTTTCCTTAAAACAGATAACGCGTACATCATCTCGAGTTAAAAGCAGAGAACAGTATTTCGTATTAAAAAAGAACAGTATCCAGCGCAGGCACTTCTACACAATATGAAACCTACTACCACCTCAAAGACCTCTACAGACAATCACACAATATGAAACCTACTATCACCTCAAAAACCTCTACAGACAATCACACAATATGAAACCTACTACCACCTCAAAAACCTCTACAGACAATCACACAATATGAAACCTACTACCACCTCAAAGACCTCTACAGACAATCACACAATATGAAACCTACTATCACCTCAAAAACCTCTACAGACAGTCATTACTAACTAACGTCCACCTACTTCAAGGCTGGAGAGACCTTCAGGATTTGAGACGACGGGTAAGGGCAAACTCCATAATCTGTGTGGAAAAAAGGGGAGCTCACCCGACTTTCACTAGAAAGTAGTTTTATTTCGCTGGGAAAACGTATTTTATAATATAAAAAAACGCCATGGATGAACAAAATTATTGGAGAAATATGCACAATCGTTAGAGTGTCAGCACATTCTCACTGAAATTATTAAGCATGAAAACTGGATATCTGATCAGTAAGAAGATGTCAGTAAGTAAGAAGATGTCAGTAAGTAAGAAGATGTCAGTAAGTAAGAAGATGCCAGTAAGAAGATATCAGTTAGTAAGAAGATGTCAGTCAGTAAGAAGATGTCAGTCAGTAAGATGTGAGCAAGTAAGAAGATGTCAGTAAGTAAGAAGATGTCAGTCGGTAAGAAGATGTCAGTAAGTAAGAAGATGTCAGTAAGAAGATATCAGTCAGTAAGAAGATGTCAGTCAGTAAGAAGATGTCAGTCAGTAAGATGTCAGCAAGTAAGAAGATGTCAGTCAGTAAGGAGATGTCAGTAAGTAAGAAGATATCAGTAAGTAAGAAGATGGCAGTCAGTAAGAAGATATCAGTCAGTAAGAAGATGTCAGTAAGTAAGAAGATGTCAGTCAGTAAGAAGATGTCAGTAAGTAAGAAGATGTCAGTAAGTAAGAAGATGGCAGTCAGTAAGAAGATATCAGTCAGTAAGAAGATGTCAGTAAGTAAGAAGATGTCAGTAAGTAAGGAGATGTTAGTAAGTAAGGAGATGTAGAATGGACAGGACACATCCTGGCTGAGTGCAATATCAAGGCGAGGGAGCGAGGGAGATGGAGATTCATTACCGCCAACCTTCGTTCTGGAAAAGCCACATGATGATGATGATGATGATACAGAATGCTACAGACCTTCATCTTTTCGAGAAAAGAAAAAAACAATTCGATCCATTTGACTTCATATTCTAAAAATACTCAACGGCCACAGAGCTTATTCAGAATTTGAGCATTCTGCAGAAAGATGATTATCTGTGCACATTTTAAACTAGAGATTTTTGAAAGGCAACATTGGTTAGCCAAACGAATTTTAGTCTCTAGGGATTTCGCTGTGCTCCAGCAGTTTTCAGGAAAGCTTTTATGTAGAAATGTAACACTACAAATCCTTTCTTCAGCGATACAGATATCCGGGGACTTGGCTGCGCTAGATGTTGCATTCATTAATTTGACCTTTTGTAAGCAAATAATCAGTGTTTCTCTGGACTTCTTTGTCATATCATGTATGGCTGTATTCATTTCCAAGCTTTACAGTTTCAATGCAAAGAAAACTAAATTGATGACAACTAACAAAACAAACAAGGCAGCTGAAATATTTTATCAATGAGGAAACATTTGGAAGAGGTGGAGAGTTTTGAATATCTTGTATAATTACTAACTAATAATAGAGATGCAATGAGGGATATTAAAAGGAGGACATCTATCGCTCTTCATAAAATAAAACAACTAAAGAAGCTGTGGAGAGGAACAGGCAGATCTACAAAAATAATGCATCTTTCCCATCGCAACATATGCCTGTAAGACCTGGACACCTAACAAAACAGCTGAGAAACACATAATGCCTTTGAATGTAAGTGCTACAGGAGAGTCCTACAAATATCAGGGACACAAAAAAAGAACAAATATGTCCATAGTAACACACAATGCGAATATATGTCATCGTAAGCAAAAGATGCAGGATAACTTATATTGGTGAAACTGGCCTCAGACTAGGGAACCGCATACAAAAACATCTGTACGATATCACCCAGCATGCTTCGAAACCAGTCCATATTCATTTCAGTGACCTCAACAGCAGAGGCAAATTTGATTTTCTGGTAACAGCCATCAAACAATGTCACGCAGATGACACAAGCCGCCTAGCGCGTGAGAACCGCTACATTCAGGACTATGGGACACTGCAACCACATGGTTTGAACTCGTTATTCAGCTACACATAATCTTCCACAATCTTACTCATTCTCACTTGTTGCACATAGTTTAGTACCCTCACGCATAATCACATTACTATTCCTCTACCACAACCATAATCGTTTATTTCACCTTCTCCAAAATAGATCGCCATCCCTTCCCTACCATCATTTATTAACAAACATCACAAATTCCTATCCATTCACTACCATCATCATCATCATCATCATCATCATCGCATTTACTTCCTTAAGAGCAACGGCCATGGATAGGGGCTCTCCAGTCATCCCTGCATCCCTGTTCTTGGAATAATTCTCTGCTCCTCCTGTGCATATCCTTGTCTCTTAACATTTTCTATACTCAACCATGCACAATTTTGCACCTTTCAAAACAAACGTTTTGTTTACATAGTAACCGGTGCATATTGTTTATGCTTATCTCGACATAAAGGCGATTGTGGTTCTGTGCTGTTCCAGGAGCTGAGATAAGTCATTTGCAATTTTTCATTAATTTTTTCATTTTTTACTGTTCCGACAATATAAACTTCATTTGAATCTCTACTTTGTCTCTTCTCTCTGATTCTTCATCATGTTTATTTTTGTTTGATAAAGGCTCGCGCCGAAACGACACAACTGTGTAATCGTTAAATAATAAAGCTGTTCCTACTTTTTTCCTAGTTTATACAAATATATATATACAAAAAGAACTTAATATTGAAGAAGGTTGGCTGGTAAGGAAGATTAAACAGAGAAAACTTAAATATTTTGGACATATTAAACGTCATGAGAATTTAGAGAAGACAGTCTTTTAAAAGTGCATAATGGTAAAAAGAAAGAGAGGAAGAACAAGGCGAAAAGACACTGCAAGACATCGTTGATAATCTGCGAATGAACGCATCAGCAGCAGGCCATCTTGCTTACAACCGAGAGGCCTGCAGGAGAGCTGTTAGGGAGGCAAAGTTCCCAAAGGAACATGCAAATGACTGATAGTTTCACAGTTATCATCATCATCATCATCACCGTCGTCGTCGTCGTCGTCGTCATCACCATCGTCGTCGTCGTCACCATCATCGTCGTCGTCGTCATCATCATCATCATCGTCGTAGTCGTCGTCATCATCATCATCGTCGTCGTCGTCATCATCATTGTCGTCGTCATCATCATCATCGTCGTCGTCATCATCATCGTCGTCATCATCATCATCGTCGTCGTCGTCGTCATCATCATCATCATCGTCGTCGTCGTCATCATCATCATCATCATCGTCGTCGTCGTCTACCACATTATGTGGCATTACTCCACAGTTGTATAACTTTTTTATACCAGTGTTTCACAGGTTTGTTCAGGCAAGCCCTCCTCTTTTCTCCCATGCCACATCCTCAACACACACAACTCTCCCCCCTCCCAGTTATGTACTATTCTTACAATGTCCTATTAAACTAGGATACCTATCACACAAAACTAAAAGCTTCAGCATGCAAACCAGTTTAACAACATGAAAGGAGCACATTTATAACTCACCTTCTTGCATTATTGTCTCATCCTTTAATGTGATGGACGAGTTTCAAGTAGGGACACAATTTTCACAATATCAGGTTGAAAATTTCTAAGAAGGAAGGTATTACTGCCCGCATCAGCTGATTCGTTTTCCATTAACACCCCCCCAACCCCCCCCCCTCCCCCCCCCCAACACCCATTGCCGCCTTTTCTTCCACTGTCCCCCTTCTGACTTTTTTTCCCTCACCGCCCTCCTGGTCATTTCCAACGCCCACCGGAGGCGTTTACGCCCACTTTGGGAAACACTGCTTTAGACTGTTGCTGACATTCACCTCATCAGCGTCAACAGTTGTTTATTAATTTCTCTCTCCCTTCATCTCCTCCATTTTCTGAAATAAATTGTATGATTTTTTTTTTTTTTTGGTGACACATGTCACTTCACATTCAGGCAACATTCATACGAAGGAGGACAATCCAGAAAGAAGGGCAAAGAACATGAACTTAAGAATGGCCAAGGGAGAGGAGGGAGGTGAAAACTGTAACATTCTTCTTGTTCTTGGTACTTGAAGAACACTGATTAAGTGAGAAGAATCTACGTGCGTACATTGATTAAGTGAGTAGAATCTACGTGCGCACATTTCTCTGTGTCAGGTGGTTACTTCGATGCACTCCTTGTTCTTGTTCTACTTCTATGGATGTTCAAGCAGGGTGTTACTTACAGGAAGATAGAGAAGGACAGCCGAGTGTCGGATGAGGAGTGGGTGACTTCGGGGTGGAGCTTATAAAAATCAGGGAATAGGTGCAATGCTTCACCGCAGGCTCCATCGCCATGTGAGGGCGGGGGAGGGGGAGGAGGTTCGAAGCCGGGGGAGGGGAGAGAACCATAGCAATCCCTGTCTTGTTGTTCAGGGTGTGCCTGCATCAACAAAGATGTGAGACAAGGTCTTAGTCAGCTATGATTCGCTAGTCCTGACAATTGTAGCATCAGTCAAGCGCAGTTATCCTTGCTCGTGGATGTACACTTGTTACAAGAGATCTGTGTTTCTCTGTGTTTGAAAAAAGATCGATTCTTCCTCCTGAAAAGTTATTTGATAATCTAACAGTAAGGTAAGATAAAGTAATGTAACAGTAAGGTAAGGTAATCTAACAGTAAAGTAAGGAAAGGTAATCTAACAGTAAAGTAAGGTAAGATAATCTAACCGTATGGTCAGGTAGGGTAATCTAACAGTAAGGTAAGTTAAGGTAGGATAATCTAACAGTAAGGTAGGGTAACCTAACAGTGCGATAAGGTAATCTAACAGTAAGGTAAAGTAAAGTAAGGTGAAGTGAGGTTATTTTGCAAAAGCGTCACCCAGGGGATATGGTGCTAATTTCGATATTTTCCTTGACCTGTCAACACACCAGATAATGAAGAGGTCAGCATCACCCTTGGCCGCCTTTTCCTTTCCCAGCTCCAGAAGACTTGTACTTGTTCGAACTCCCTGTAAATGCGAGCTGTTGTTCTTTGCAGCCGATGCTATGGGGATGTTGAGGCACAGCATGGTATCGGCGTGGGAGCGGGTTATGGCGGCTACTTTTTCAGTCCCGGAGTACAACTAAAAAGCAGGGGGTGTGCAATGCTTCTTCAGCAGACTCCACCACCATGGGGACTATGGCGACCCCTGCCCCGTTAGCCAGGCTAGGCCTGTTACTAGGGGTACCACGGAGGGGTGGGACAGGGTCTTGGTCAGCTATGGGTGGCTGATTACCTTATCGGGCGTCTTCACCCCTAGCTCCAGAAGAAGTCACGTATACATTTCTACAGGTGGGCGAGTGAGGCGCCTCCAGCCGGATTTAAACTACCAGCCTTCGTGACTAACCAGTTCGCCATCCAGGCTCCTAGCAGTTTATGAAAAAGTGGCTTTCTTCTTCTTCTTCTTCTTCTTCTTCTTCGCAATGAAACAATGGCAAATTTCATGTCCTAATTGAAGAAAAAAGATACCTTATTTTTAAAAAAGGAGAACAAACACATACTGTATATCAAAGCTGAAATGTCATAGAAGAAATGTTGATAGACTGTCGTGCAAATATCATATAGCTGCATAAATGTCAAGTGGTGGCTTACATGGGACATAGCTCATTTGTCATAGCAAGATTGTTAACGGTTTCATATCTGCTACATCAAAGACATAAAATGAGTTGATATCTGGCGTAACAAAAATGCCACCTGACTTCCGAAATATGTCATCAAAGAAACATCATCTGACCTATTTATCTATCAGAAAAAAAAAATAGCCACTTATTTCAAAGTCGACCCAGTCAAAATGTCAGCAAAATTTAGTATCTATTAGAATGAAAATATTAACTGACCATATATATCTATTATAACGAGTTGTCTAGTTACTTTATATCTGTTATAAATAAGACATTCAATAACTCCAAAGGTATTACTACGCGATACTTTATCTTTTACAAGCTCACCAAAAATTCACTTCAAGATCTCATTCCAGATTCCCAAAGTTTCCGTATTTTCTCCCTTTGAGCTCATTATACCACAAGGATTCTCCCAATGAAGCTAATTGTTCTTTTCCTACAGAAAATCCGAATAAATCTAGGGAAACCAGAATATAAGATAAATTCGAAGGAAGAAAAAAAAAAAACTTCTGAGAACGCAGGGATAAGTTCAGCCACGGAGGAAATTCCTCTTTCTATTCGTTAAGTCTGATCAAAGCTTAACCTCTGACGTCATAAAGACACGGAATTTACGGCCTGGCCACTTCTCAGAGTTGATATTGATTTTGGTATATATTTTCTCGTTACTCAGAAAACAAGGTAACTGTATATTACCTGATTCTGATGTAATAGGAAGCTTTCTTAAGCCTTTTAGATAGCCAGTTCTGTTTCAAAATATCAGAAAATCAAATTTTTCCTACGCATAATGCCAGATTTAGCTACCTAGGACACGCTCTCTGCTTGAAGGATTTAGAGTGAAATCTAAATATTAAAATGTGACATAATTATCTGTCAGAACTTACCTGGTCATGTACGTCAAGAGGTGATCTTATATGTCAGTCGCTGGAAAGCCACAACAGCCCACCCCAAATCATGCTCAAATCTTGTGATTCAAGATCTTCTGCGCAGCCTGGCAAGAGCTCAGTGTCAAGGTCACAAGGAGCTCATAAATCAACAAAACCAGTCTACACTGGACAAACAAGCGCACTGATTTTTTAAAAATGGCGTAATACGTCACAAATTTTAAATATAAATTTATTTCACAAAATAAATTGACAAAATGAAAATAGATTGGCAGGAAATATCTGCCTCCACTATCAACTTTTCAGAAAGAATAATACTAAAAATCACAATACAAATTAGTGCGAGTTTTATCCATCTCCACTGGTTAAAAAAAAATGTACTTCAGACATCTTTCCGTGGAAAAAAAGGTCTTTTTCCTTTTAAGGCTAAGAAGCTGGCTATTTTAGATTACCCGGTAAACGCCGAGCCACATTCTTAGGTATACTCTGGAACATAAAAAAATATCACGATAGTCTGTGAAATTGCCTCCCTTCCTTGTCACTGATAACAGCAAAGAACTTCTTCTCTTAACGTTCTACACATCGCGCGCGCACACACACACAATGAATAATAGCCTAGTGATTGTGGGATTTATAAAAACAACAATTTCATGTTTGAAAAGAATAAACGAAAGAAACTTTAATAGATAGAAACTAACCAACTTAAGGCTAATATGAAACATTGAAGATAGTTTGTTTTTTTTTTAAGTACAGCAGAGCAACGAAAGGAAAACACGATTCTAAGACTTATTACACTGATGACTGTAATCATCATTTACCGTTCTTTGACTATAACAGTTTTATTAATAAAGAAAGGAGCTTGTACATGGAGGCAACTAATGCGATTTTCTCATTCTCCAGGTATTAACTTCAGGTGACTCACTAAAGGTGGCTTGTTCAGGAAGGCAGGTGAAAACGACGCTGTCCATGTTGATCGTTACAAAAGTATCCGTGAATGAGTGGGAAAGAACGTGGCCACGAAACCAAGGTGATGAACGTCCTTGTGACGGTCAGATAAACTCTCATGGCGGCTGATGCCACAGGAAGACTTCGCCGTATTTTTACTTTGTGATAGGTTTCAGAAAACATCGACGATTCATAATGGAAGAAATAAATGAGGCGTACATCAGTTTGCAAGGAGGTATGCCTGTTATGAAAGAAAGTACAACCGGCCCCGATTGGACTCCAGCAAAATAGCTAAAACAGCCATGAACTGGAGATAATTTGTTGCTGACCTGCAAGACGTCACAAGCTGTCCTGGGCGGTATCTGATTAACCCGTCAAGCTCCACGGACATGGATGAATGGATGGACATCATGGAAGTAACGGGTATCAAATACCTCAGCTACAGAAAGGCACAAGGGCTGGTTGTAAAATAAGAAAGTACCTATTTGATACACAGCCAACATATCAGACCACATTCCCTGGACTGAGTCTGTGTGTTTGGTGTTCAGAACAGAAACGATTTAAGAAAGAAAGACATCAATTCTATATGCGTTGCACATTCTGTATTGTTGTGTTTACAGAATATTTTATTTCACTTTACACTTTATTAGTATTTAACAAGTACCACAAGACAAGATAAGCCTTCTTGGTCAAGACAAGATAAGTGTTATCTGTCAAAACAAGACTTCTCAGTGAAAACAAGACAAGCTGTCGCAGTCAAGAAAACATGAGCTATGAAAGAGGAGACAGACAGGGCCAAATATGTCTGTTTTATTACATCAGCTATTTCATACACACATCAACACATTTCGTACACATATAAAAAAGTGTTTCATACACATATCAATCTATTTCACACACACATAAACCTATTTCATACAAATATAAGCCTATTTCACACACATATCAACACATTTCAAACACATATAAACCTATTTCATGCACACAGCAACATATTTCATACGCATGTAAGCCTATTTCATACACATCTAAACCTAATTCACGCACTACAACCTATTTCTTAACTTCTCCGTGATATTCAGCGTGTCCCCATTTCCCACTTTTCAAGAACAAAAGCAAGACAAAAATCTGCCCTGGATGCTCTTATCCATTTTCAATATACCATATATCCAAAGTGTTTTCAAGCTTAACTATGTTCTAGACGTCTGCAGTAACAGCATCCTGTATCCTTGCGCACTATCTCTGGGCACGAAGCAATCGTGATAAAATCTAAATTCGATTCCGATAATTCTTGTCTGGAGTCGTCTCTGGACACCTTGGTTTTGTTTCTGGCACGTTCCTGGAAGTATCGATTCTAGTAATGAAAGTTTGATGTCGCCGAAGACGCGATTCGACCTACGAGTACGCATGAGTAACAGAATACGCGCTCGCCGGACGGTGAGAGAAGACTCTAATATCGTCGACTACGAGATTTTGTGATTCTATCTATCTATCTATCTATCTATCTATCTATCTATCTATCTATCTATCTATCTATCTATCTATCTATCTGCCTGTCTGTCTATCTATCTATCTATCTATCTATCTATCTATCTATCTATCTATCTATCTATCTATCTATCTGCCTGTCTGTCTGTCTATCTATCTATCTATCTATCTATCTATCTATCTATCTATCTATCTATCTATCTATCTATCTATCTATCTATCTATCTATCTATCTATCTGTCTGTCTGTCTGTCCGTCCGTCATGTCATAAAGTAGACTCGTTCTCCCCCACTCCACCACACAATAATAAGAATAGCAAAAACTTCAGGGGCAACAGACTTCTTTCCCCAAAGGACAATCCTGTCCGCTATTTATCCAGAAACTTTTACTTCACACAGGCGAATCATGAAAGAAAGGAACACAGTTTTGTAGGGAAAAAAATCGTAGACAAAGCACTTTAGTGAGACGTGAGAGAAAAAAAATCACAAGAGAGTTACCTGAGACTCGAACCACGGACTTCTTTAAGACGAGAGGCATGGGAGACTGAATCAAAGGTACGGAATTTCTGTGTCATGACCTCGTTTCTTTCCCTGTGTCATGATCCCTCGTGACGACTGAACAATTACTAATGTCTACGCTTACAAACACCTTTTTATTGGAGGTGCGAGTTAGCTCAATCCGTTAGTACGCTGTTCTCTCGTGGCTAGACGGCGTCTCGTCCTACCTGAGTCAGTGGTTCGAATCCCAGGTAAATTCTGTTGTGAGTTTTCTTTCTCTCACGTCTCACTAAAGTGCTTTGTCTATTGTTTTTTTCGAGGTCTAATCCTCAAAACTGTGTTCTCTTACTCTACTGTACGAAAGCCTCGTTGTTTCCTATTTATACAAAAAAATTGTTCGTGAACCATGAAAGAGAGTATGGCCCAAATTTCTTCAGCTACAAAGACTCCTAAACTATGAACATTCAGATATCCTAATCTCTTCTCTAAACCTCGAGCACTTGCCAAACACTTCTAAGCACCTTCTAAAATATCTATAGAATATACCAGGACAGACAACTGCAGGTTAGGTTATGATGATTATGTCGTCTTCATGAAAGATACAGCTTTGCGAATTATATGCCGGGTTATTTATAAGTCTGTAAAATATTTTTAAAATTCGCAACAAACAAACTACATAACAGATCATGATAATTCTTACACCGAGAGAGAGAGAGAGAGAGAGAGAGTCTCCTTTTTTGTGTTTTAAATAAAGCTTGCTCCAGAGTTCCCGTGGTTTGCCGCTAATAGGCAGGAGTAACAAATATGGCGTTCAGTAAACGTGAGCAGTCATTTTGTGTTTTGGAATACGCAAGAACCTCGTCCGTTGCGACTATGCAGCTACGATTTCTAGCGGAATTCTAGAAGTTAGGACCTGTTTCCGAAATTCGTGGATGAAGGCGGGGTCTTCGCTGGTAAGCTTCTCTAACACGATTCACAGTCTCTTCGATTGGTCCTGGACGTCCCTGCCGAGGAGCTGTGCACGGACAGCCTTCATCCCGACATTTCGCATACCACTTCTTGATACTATTGAAAACGGGTGTTGCCTTCTGAAATTCCGCTCGAAATCATCGCTACACAGTCACAATGGACGAGGTTCTTGCGTATTCCAAAACACAAAATGACTGCTCACGTTTACTGAACACCATAATAGCTACTGCTGCCTCCTAGCCGCAGACCACGGGGAGCTCTGCACACGGGCTTTATTTAAAAAGGTTGAAGAGTTTTTCTCTCTCTTGGCGTAAGAATAATCATGATCCGTTACGTAGTTTATTTGTTGTGAAGTGTTTTTAATGTTTCACAACTCATGAATAACATTGTATAATAGACACGTGGCTGATCTAAGCCGACAGTTTATTTATTGACCGGTTTATGATGGAAGAGTGATTTTTCGCCCTAGATCGAAAGTTACATGACCACGTGCGCCACAGACAGATCTCGCGAATAATTTCCCTCTTCGTTGTGGTCGTCTCTAATCTATTTCGGCGAAATTTGACAGGTGCTATGATTCTTGCAACCCATGTTCTCAAGGATGTGAAATGAAAGTGGTGTACTCTTCGTCCAGATAAAAATAACGATGACCTTTTTTTCAGTGATAATGATGGCAATGTAGAGGGGTAGCTGTACTTGACCTTGTGGTTGCCCAGCTGTCGCTAGACCTGTGATTGGTCGGCCCTTACTGGCCGGCAGTGTCTACACGACTGTGTGTTGAAAAGCTGACATTGTGACCTCTAAGCCGATGAAGGTCTTGCACAATCTTCTTGTGATCCTGTTCCATTTTCTAGATCACGTCCTGATCAAATTGACGACATGTTTGATCCTCTCCAGCAAATAAAGCAAACTTATCACCTCACTCTGTAGTCATCACAATATCTAAGCAAACCTTTCATATCACTCTCTAGACATCACAGTATCTTAGCAAACCTTTCATCTCACTCTGTAGTCATCACAGTATCTAAGCAAACCTTTCAGCTCACTCTATAGTTATCACAATATCTAAGCAAACCGTTCATATCACTCTATGGTCATCACAACATCTAAGCAAACCTTTCATCTCACTCTGAAGTCATCACAGTATCTAAGCAAACCTTTCATCTCACTCTCTAGTCATCACAATATCTAAGCAAACCATTCATTTTACTCTCTAGTCGTCATAGTATCTAAGCAAACCTTTCATCTTGGTCTCCAGCCACTGCAGTGCTCTGATAGAAGATCTTCCCGACATTGCTAGCCAAGAACGGATTACAACAGGCACAGCAGCAAATAAAATACTGCACGACGGGTAAATACCCAACAAAAAAAAATCGAATTAATATTTCTTTTTCGCCATTTTTTCCGCTTTAAAAATTTGAAATAACTACGTATTTATCCTTCAATCACTGTCTTTCCATCACTAAATGCTTCAAGATGGCGTGTCCACGCGGTGTTTCGTTTCCGTTTGTCTCTTATAGACGAGAAGAAAATTGCTGTAATGGCAGGTAATTGCCACCGTTTTGTAGGCTTGTAATGCTCTTAATAGCTTATTTAGGACATAAACCATGTCAGATGGAGTTGGAAATATTTAGTAAGATCGGAGCTTCTGTAGTGCTATATAGAGTATTGCCTTCAGTGCGGTTTCCCCAGACAAGGTCCTTCAGCCGAGTCTAGATATGGAAATTATTTAGAAAAATAACTAGAAAATATAACGCGCTGAACTTATGAGTATCCTTTTTCTATTTCGTCTTACTTTTCTTTTTATACTGGTAAATCCCCGAAGCGACGTAAGGTGATTCACAATTCCTTTCATGGTCAAAATGTGACATCCAGTCAGTGAAATTCTAATGTCAGATCTAGTCAGTGAAGTTCTATTTCAAGAACTTCATCTTTTCATCTTCTACAAGGGCGTCCTGTTTCCATTTATCTTATAAGCTGCTTGGTTGTTCGTTATTTAATCCATTAAAAGAACAAGGGAAAAATAAGACAAGAATGATGCTTTTAAAAATGTAAACGCAAGTTATCCGGCAGATCGAACCGGAACAAATATGCGTAATACATCGGCTTATTGAGTTATCCAAAAAATCTGTCATTAGCTTTGTGAAAACCTCAGTATCGATCCTTGGCCTGCGAAACAAACAACAGATGAGCAAAGGCGTTGATACAAAGACTGGCCATGTTGATGTTCGTCATTAGCTGCATATTCATGAAACTGTCCAGTGCAAACAAATCTTATATTATATTATATTATATTATATTATATTATATTATATTATATATTATATTATATTATATATTATATTATATTATTTTATATTATATTATATTATATTATATTATATTATTACCTTAAGTGCTAGGTAAGTACTAGAGTCACTGGAAGCTGTAACTACGATCGAGCGTTTCTGTGTAGAGGTCAGGTTAAAGAATTCAAGGGTGACAAAGAGCCATTGGTGTCTTGCCCCTCTTAACAGCACTGCAGGAAACAAGCGGTTTCGCTTTTACCTCAGTCTGGTCATGTAGGATCGATGTGCCCCCACGGTGATGCATCTAGCACTAGGACGTAGATAAAACTGCCATAACTTTCTTTTTACAACTAGGACGTAGATAAGACTGCCATAACTTTCTTTTTACAACTAGGACGTAGATAAAACTGCCATAACATTCTTTTTACAACTAGGACGTAGATAAAACTGCCATAACTCTCTCTTTATAACTAGGACGTAGATAAAACTGCCATAACTCTCTCTTTATCACTAGGGCGTAGATAAAACTGCCATAACTCTCTCTTTATCACTAGGACGTAGATAAAACTGCCATAAGTTTCTCCTTATCCCTAGGACGTAGATAAAACTGCCATAACTTTCTTTTTTATCACTAGAACGTAGATAAAACTGCCATAATTTTATCTTTATCCGATATCATGCCTATTTTCTAAAGATCTTCCGCACATTATTATTATTATTGAAGGGAACTCTAGTTCATGTTGCTGGAGCTGAAAGAGAACAAAAAATATTCAGAGAGTCCGTAAACAATCTTTTACAATAAGCAGCATTCAATGGTGCCACAGAGTCCATGAAAAAAAAAGAACAAGTTATCAATAGATTGTTATCAGTAGATTGTTATCAGTAGATTTGTCTTTGGCAAGGAAATGAGAAAAACGCAAGGGAGATGATAGAAAAAAAAACCTTACAACAACAACAAATGGAGAAGAAAATGTTTTAACTTAATTTTAATTTAATTTAATTTTAACTTAATTCGTGAAAATTTACAGTGAAACAACAAAATAATAGCAAGGAAGACATTAGAAACGCAAGAAATAAACGAAAATAGAAAGATACAGGAAAGAAAAAAAAAATAGGATATAAATAATAATCAAAATACTGACTTATAATAGATTTGATGGAGTGACAATATTGATTCAAGATTTGGAACGTTTCTAAAAGATGCTGGTTTGTATACAATATCTAACTCTACTAATCTTTTTCTGTTAGAAAAAAAATGTGCACCACCATTTTATAGTGCACATTCTCTCAGCTAAAGTCGTCCCAAGAAAGGTGCACAAAGTTGGGACTTAATCGTTCCTAAACTTGAGACAGCAGAAAAAAAAAAAAAAGAAAGAAAAGAGAGTTCCAACACTGGCTTTATTTATCCGCCATGAAGGGACAATATTTGCCACCAGAAAAATCAATTTATATTAGCGAATGAAAATTCAATAAATTTATCTTAACCACAAATATCCCGGCTTTCTCTGCCGCGTTCTACTTTTTCCTCCTTCGTATTTGAATTTATGGTGTAATTTTGTGATTTCATGAAGCAGCAGAATTTCGACGTTTTTTTTTTCCCTTATTCTTCAGTCTGAGCTTAAGATTTTTTGACATGCATTACATAGATTATGTGGAGCCAGCACGGCACTGTCGAAGCCTGGGAAGGAATGGTTAAATATTGAGAAATTATAAGGAGAAAATCTGGACAGAAGCCCCATAAATCTGATTTCTATGGCAAGGGAGTGGGTAAGGCTTACGCATGAGGGACTAGTCTTAAACTTGGTGATGTAAGTTTCATCTTAAGACCAAGAAGCTGAGGCTGTTAAACGAAATATGCAAAACTTGGATGTGGTGGATTATATTTGGAATTTATGCGAAGGTCAAGATCTCAATTTTTTCCCCCCTTAGATTTTGTTGGCTTTATGTAAATAAAATTTTAACAAAGTTGTGTTTCGTTAATCTTGAGGCCCATTATCCGTTGCAGAAATGTCCAGCATATGAGAAACAAGGAAGACACGCAAGGTCACCACCAGATGTCAACCTAGAGCTAGTATAGGGTCATGCAGGCAACCCAAGGCGAACTGCTGCGTTCATCAAGAGTATCCTGCTTGGCGACCGAGAATGTTCCAAGAAAAAGGAAGAAGAGGAGGAGGAGGAAGAAGAAGAAGAAGATGATGACGATGATGATGATGATGATGATGAGACAGAGGAGGAAGATGGCAGAAAAAGAAACAAGATGTTGCCCTGATCAGGCGTGAAGATGATGATGGTCCAGGGTTGAATGGAAAAGAAACAGGAGGCACAAAGAGACACACAGAGAGAAATAGAGACGGAGAAAGAGGGTGAAAGTGAGAGATAGAGATAGAGAGAGAGAGATGCTGACCGGTAGAAAAACAGACAGACAAACGTTCAGGCAAGTATGTAGACAGACAGAAATATGGACAGAAAGTCGGACAAAAAGATCGACAGACAGACAGCCTGGCAAAGAAACAGCTAGAAGGGCATAGATAGAGAGAGAGAGAGAATGAATGAATGAATGAACGAATGAGAGAGAGAGAGAGAGAGAGAGAGACATAGAGAGAGGCAAACAAAAAAATCAGACAGGTAAACACAGAAAGAATACAAACAGACTGATAGGGAAAGAAGGACAGACAAATACAATTGCTTCAATATTGAGGATGAAATGTTTAGGAGTTAAAAAGAAAATTTAGAAAGAAATATATCAGGACAAAATATATCCAAAAGATAAAAGCAAGAAAAAAATATGAGGGAAATATACAGCAGAAGAAAGAAACATTAGAAAGAAGTTTAGATGAAATGAGGAGAAGAAATTTAGGAGAACTGGGGAAAATGAAGAAGAAATCAGAAAATATGGAGAAGAAATTTAGGAAAAGAGAGGGGAAAAAAATAAGAAATATAGAAGAAATGAGAAAATGTGGAGAAGACGTTTAGTAGAAATGGGGAAAAGGCCGAAAAAAATATAAGAGAAACAATTGAGAGAGAAATTTAAAACGAAGAAAAAGAAGAAATATGTATGAGAAATATGGGAAACGGAAATGTGTAGAAGAGAAAATAAGAACCAAGAACAAAAAATCAGGAGAAGACAGGTCGTGTAGCAACCAACAGAACAAAGATAAAATGGCGGACAGGAAACACCTGACTTGACGTAGCAAACTTCAGTCATGGGGTGGGGGGTGGGGGTGTATGAAAGTGAGAAGAGACAGATGTTAACGACTCATCCATGACAAAGACGCTTTTTTTCTCCAAGTTTGACATTGAAATTCTGGTTTTGGTGGGAGGTGACTGTGGGGTGAGTTAGCTTTGTGGGGCGTGGACGTGCCTGATACAGTCCGCTCCCTCTGGCTGTGTGTGTAGATCTCAGTCGCACATATCCTTTAGTTATAAACGAGCAATAACAGTTTCTTTCTTTATTCTCCAACATATTATAAACAAGCGCAGCATAACGTCTGCTGTACGTTCTGTGCACTCTTCTGTAGGGAGTGGAACAACAGCACAACTCTCAGGGTCATCAGAGGAAGTACCCTTCCCCCCCCTCCCCAGCCCCTCAGCTCCTCAGACAGGTGTTTCGTCCCTATTATTAAACTCCTGCTGTTAAAGCTGTTATAAAACTCCTGTTATTAAAGCTGTTGTAAAACTCCTGTCACTAAAGCTGTTATAAAACTCATGTTGTTAAATCTGTTATAAAACTCCTGTTAAAGCTGTTATAAAACTCCTGTCATTAAGGCTGTTATAAAACTCATGTTGTTAAATCTGTTATAAAACTCCTGTTAAAGCTGTTATAAAACTCCTGTCATTAAGGCTGTTATAAAACTCATGTTGTTAAATCTGTTATAAAACTCCTGTTAAAGCTGTTATAAAACTCCTGTTAAAGCTGTTATAAAACTCCTGTTCAGTGGGTCCAAACACTGTCTGAGAGGATTACCTCCTCTAATGATCTAGGGAGTTGTGTTGTTGCTCCGCTCTCTACAGAAGAGTGTCCTGCACAGAGAACTTACCTGGGACATTATGTGGAACATAGCTCTAATACTCCCACGTTAAAGAATAAAGTAAAACCGAGCATTACAGTCATGTGTCTCCATAATTCCCGGGTAAGTTCTGCGAAATACGTGAAGTAATTTGGAGGCTGTGCGAACACCATATTTTATATACTCTCATATCAGCAAAGCCTGCATGGAAAAAATGTAGTATACCTGTACTGACTATTTACCTGTACTGACTATGTACCTGCATTGACTATGTACCTGTATTGACAATGTACCTGTAGTGACTATGTACCTGTAGTGACAATGTACCTGTATTGACTATGTACCTGTATTGTCTACTACGTACCTGTATTGACTATGTACCTGTATTAACTATGTATCTGTATTGACTATGTACCTGCATTGACTATGTACCTGCATTGACTATGTACCTGTATTGACTATGTACCTGTATTGTCTACTACGTACCTGTATTGACTATGTACCTGTATAGACTATGTACCTGTATTGACTATGTACCTTTATTGACTATGTACCTGTATTGACAATGTACCTGTAGTGACTATGTACCTCTATTGGCAGTGTACCTGTATTGACTATGTACCTATACTTCTTCTTTTTCTGCGTTCGAGGTTGTTGATCACATCAGATCTTGATCCCTGTTGGCATGGCAAAGCCCACAGTCATCTCCAGATCCTGATAGGAGCCCCAAAGCTTTTACCCCAAGCTTGTGTCCTCTGGCCATGTCTCTCGTCTCAGGTCTGCATGTTTTGGGCAGTCGTGAAGGATATGTTCTGGAGTCTGGACTCCACTACCACATGGACAGTCGTCTGTGTGAGACATTTTAAGTCGATGTAAGTGGCTCAGTAGTCTGCAGTGGCCTGTCCTTAGGCGGAAGAGGATGGTTTGCTGATGTCTTTGTAGTTGGTGTAATGGAGCTGGTTCGCTGGAACATTTCAGTTGCTTTTTCCATTCAGATCTGCACTGGTCACAAATTATAGTTTTCGCTTCTTGGTAGTTTACTGGATGATATGTTTGATCTTGATTGCTGCCAGCTTTGGTTAGGCTGTCAGCTATTTCATTGCCAGCTATTCCCCAGTGGGATGTACCCATTGTAGGGCCACGGTTGTTGACAGTACAAAGTGCATCAGTTCTGTTGTGATTTCCTGTATGTTTGCCTGTGGGTTGTTTGTTGTTTTTAGAGATTCCAGAAGTGCCCTGCAGTCTGTGAAGAAGGCTATTTTGTGTGATGGGTGCTGGTTTTCTGTATTAAGTGTTCTAAGGGCCTCAAGGAGGGCTGTTGTTTCTGCCCTGTAGTTGGAGGAAATCTTTCCTGTCGCGAAAGCCTTTTTGGTTTGTCTCCCATCTGTGTATCTTATGTAAACGCCCCCATTTCTATTTTTTACTACTTCTTCTGCAGACCCATCTGTGTACACATGTGTCCATTCAGCTGGGTTGTATTTTCTGTCAATCAGCTCCTGGGTCAGTGTCTTCATCTGAAATGTTGTTAGGTAGTCCTTTTTGTGTATGCCCGGTACCTCTGTGAGGACTGTTATCTTTTCATAGTGACTGTGTTCCTCACCAATTTGGAGTGGTTCAGTTTCTTCATGAGAGGTGAGAAGGAGGTCTTTTGTTGCAGTTGTGTTGTCTGTACCTGTATTGACTATGTACCTGTATTGACTATGTTCCTGTATTGACTATGTACCTGTATTGACTATGTACCTGTATTGTCTACTACGTACCTGTATTGACTACTACGTACCTGTATTGACTATGTACCTGTATGACTATGTACCTGTATTGACTATGTACCTGTATTGTCTACTACGTACCTGTATTGACTATTTACTTGTATTAACTATGTATCTGTATTGACTATGTACCTGTATTGACTATGTACTTGTATTGTCTACTACGTACCTGTATTGACTATGTACCTGTAGAGACTATGTACCTGTATTGACTATGTACCTGTATTGAATATGTACTTGTATTGACTATGTACCTGTATTGTCTACTACGTACCTGTATTGGCTATGTACCTGTATTGATTATGTACCTGTATTGACAATGTACCTGTAGTGACTATGTACCTGTATTGACTATGTACCTGTATTGACTATGTACCTATATTGACTTTGTACCTGTATTGACTATGTACTTGTATTGACTATGTACTTGTATTGACTATGCACCTGTATTGATTATGTACCTGTAGTGACTATGTACCTGTATTATTATCTACTTGTATTGACTATATATCTGTATTTAGGGTCTACCTGTACTAACCATCTGCCTGTATTAACTATCTTCCTGTATTGACTATGTAGATGTATTGACTATTATCTACCTGTATTGAATATTATATGCCTGTACTGACTACTATCTACCGGTATTGACTATCTATATTGACTACTATCTATTGACTATTTACCTGTAATGATTACTTAATATTGACTATGTACCTGTATTGACTATGTACCCGTATTGACTACTGTTAACCTGTATTGACTATAACCTGTATTGACTATCTACCTGTATTGACTATCTACCTGTATTGACTACTATCAACCTGTATTGACTATCAAACTCTATTGACTATGTATCTGTATTGAATATCTACCTGTATTGACTACTAACAACCTGTACTGACTATCTACCTGTATTGACTATCTACATGTACTGACTACTATCACCCTGTATTGACTATCTACCTGTATTGACTATCAACCTGTATTGACTAGTATCAATATGTATTGACTATCTACCTGTATTGACTACTATCAACCTGTATTGACTATCAACCTGTATTGACTATCTACATGTACTGTCTATCTACCTATATTGACTATCAATCTGTATTGACTATCTACCTGTATTGACTATCAACCTGTATTGCCTATCAACCTGTATTGCCTATCCCCTGTATTGACCACTATCCAACTGTTTTGACTATCTACCTGTATTGACTAGTATCTACCTGTACTGACTATGGACCTGTATTGACTATCTACCTGTATTGACTATTTACCTGTATTGACTACTATCAACCTGTACTGACTATCAACCTGTACTGACTATCAACGTGTATTGACTATCAGCCTGTATTGACTATCAGGCTGTATTGACTACTATTAACCTGTATTGGCTATCAACCTGTATTGACTATCAGCCTGTATTGACTATCAACGTGTATTGACTATCAGCCTGTATTGACTATCAGGCTGTATTGACTACTACCAACCTGTATTGGCTATCAACCTGTATTGACTATCAGCCTGTATAGACTATCAATCTGTACTGACTATCAGCCTGTATTGACTATCAATCTGTACTGACTATCAGCCTGTATAGACTATCAATCTGTACTGACTATCAGCCTGTATAGACTATCAATCTGTACTGACTATCAGCCTGTATTGACTATCAATCTGTACTGACTATCAGCCTGTATTGATTATCAATCTGTACTGACTATCAGCCTGTATTGACTATCAATCTGTACTGACTATCAGCCTGTATTGACTATCAATCTGTACTGACTATCAGCCTGTATAGACTATCAATCTGTACTGACTATCAGCCTGTATTGACTATCAATCTGTACTGACTATCAGCCTGTATTGATTATCAATCTGTACTGACTATCAGCCTGTATTGACTATCAATCTGTACTGACTATCAGCCTGTATTGGCTATCAATATGTACTGACTATCAGCCTGTATTGACTATCAATCTGTACTGACTATCAGCCTGTATTGACTATCAATCTGTACTGACTATCAGCCTGTATTGACTATCAATCTGTACTGACTATCAGCCTGTATTGACTATCAATCTGTACTGACTATCAGCCTGTATTGACTATCAATCTGTACTGACTATCAGCCTGTATTGACTACTATCATCCCCTGGGAACAACTGTGTTAAGAGCACACTTATCTTAACATAGTGTTTGTGAGACAGGGAACATAGATCTGTTTGCTTAAAAACTCTGACCTACTTCTGTAGCCCAGAAACTTGTAGCAATCAACACTAATTGTAATTGTTATTTTTGCAAAATGTAATGTCAGGTTGGTGGACGGATGGGGACATGGAGATCTCTGGCGGGGATGAGGGAAATCTGGTGTAAAACCAATGAATCCAGGGCGTGACAAACCTATGGGTCTTTACAACAATGGCTATCAGAATGATGTAAACAAAACAGAGCCAGTAGACTATGGGTGGCGGGGAATGGATATCGTTGAAGCACTCATCAGATTTCTCGTCTCAAAGTCAGAGTGTCTTTGTGGAACTGTCTCAAAACCATCTGACATGGAGAAGGGGCTTAAGTACAGCCACCAGAGGCTGGAAAACAAAGTTTTGGCCAGGCCAGCCACACTGTCTTCATGGCAGTCCGAGCAAGACCACAGTCTGCCCTAGCAAGGAAAGGTGCTGAAGTCGGAGTTACCCAGCCAAAAGGCGCATCGCAAAAATCAGGGTAACACGCATTATCGCTAATGAAATGTCTTTATCTGCAGTTTTCAAACATGGTGCTCGCCCTGTGAAGACTAACCTGGCAGGTGCAGTGCCGGGCCCCCTGCCTCGAAAGGGTCCACCCAATGCTGCTGGAGGTCCTCTCAGTTCGTCTTGTGGAGTCAGGAGACATGAGAGTAGAGCTACTGGCCAAAAAATACAACAGAAGAAAACAGCCAAAAAGCAAGAACTTAAAATAATGCAGTGGAATGCTGAGGGTGTCAGCAGTGTTAGAGATGGCTATAGCAAAAAGGTGGAACTAGAGAACATACTTTTTGCAGAGCAGGTAAGTATATGCTGCATACAGGAGACACACCTAACCAAAGATGCAGCCTTTAAAATCAGAGGCTACCAGTGTTTTAGATCAGACCGACAGGACAGAAGAAAAGGAGGAGTACTCACACTTGTTAAGAATAACATCAGCGCATGTCAGGTGGGAGTGTACATGGAAGGAGCCGAATACCAGATGATCCATCTAAAAAGTAGTAATACAGATTTCCACCTCCTTAACTATTACTGTCCTAATGACCGCCCACTTGCTTTAGGAACAATCCCATACAAAGAGAGACCGATGGTCTGTGGTGATTTTAACAGTCATTCCCAGAGCTGGGGCTATGACCACATAGACAAGAGAGGAGAGGAAGTTGAGAGCTGGCAGGATGATAATGGACTTCTCCTGATCAACCAGCCAATGGATGCCCCAACATTTTACTCAAGGGCGTGGCATACAAAATCAACACCAGATCTGGCATTCCACTCTCCAGATCTGAAGTGGAACATTACACGTGAAGTTGGAAAACAACTTGGAGGTAGCGACCATCGACCAGTCTTCCTGACAATAGAAAATGAACTCCTTAACACCAGTAACCCTCTCCCCAGATGGAACTATAAAAAAGCAAACTGGACAATGTACAGACATCGTACAGGTATCCTGGTTTGACAGCTGTCCATAGAAGGTAAGGAAATTAACAGCATAGTGAAGGAATTCAATGCTTATATCCTTCAGGCCGCTCGTGAAACCATTCCCAGAGGAGCTCGCAGGGACTATAAACCATACTGGTCTAGTGAGCTGGGATAACTCCATGATGAAGTGGAAGCAGCTCGAAAGCAAGCAGAAAATAGACCATGCCAAGAACACCACAATAATTACCAACATTCTAAGGCCAAATTTCAGAGAGCAAAGCTGCAAGCTAGACGGGAAAGTTGGAGAGAGAAAACAGAGTCCCTAAACTTTGAAAAGGATGGAAGGAAACTGTGGAAACTAATCAAACAGTTAAATGATGAGAGTACTGGAAGAAGTACAAAGGTTACACTAATAGAGGATGGGAAGACTCTTACAGGTAAGCAGGTAGCAGATCACTTTGCTCGCATGTTTGCACAGGACTGCAACATTGATATACATCCAGAGAAAGAGCGTACAGTGCACACTGGCCCACAGAAAGAAGAGGAACAAGTCAGAAAAGTGGAGGTCATGGACGCACCAATCACACGCAGTGAGTTAGACCTAGCAGTTAGTAAACTGAAACCAAGGAAATCACCAGCACCAGATGGAGTGTCCAATGAAATGATCAAGAACCTGGGAATGGCAGCAATGGGAAAGCTGTTGGATATTTTCAATATGTGCTGGAGCACAGGTAAGTTACCTCAAATCTGGAAGGAAGCAAGCATGGTACCACTGCTAAAACCAGGGAAAAACAGTGATACTGCCTCCAGCTACAGGCCAATCAGTCTCACTAGCTGCCTATGCAAAACGATGGAACGCATCATTGACCTGAGGCTAAAATGGTACCTAGAAAGTGAAAACCTTCTCGTTCCACAACAAGCAGGATTTAGGCAGTACTACAGTACGGAAGATCAAGTGACCTATCTCTCTCAAGAGATTGAGGATGCATTCCAAGAGAAAAACCTTGTACTAGCAGCGTGGATAGACCTGAAGAAAGCCTTTGATAAAGTATGGAAAAAAGGTCTACTGTGGAAACTAAGAAACTGCAATGTGAATGGAAGACTGTACAACTGGATAAAGTCCTATTTACACAATAGAAGAGCTAGAGTAGTAATGGATGGAGACAAAAGCCAGAAAGTACTTCTGCGACACGGTGTACCACAAGGAGGAGTCCTTTCGCCTACACTATTCCTTGTATTCATTAATGACCTGGTCAAGGAACTTCCCTATGGAATCAAAGCGGCACTGTATGCAGATGATCTGGTCATGTGGTGTACAGATGAATATGCGACAGTTGCTACATAGAGACTCCAAAGAGCAGCAGACATCTTGACATCATGGACAAACAAATGGTGTGTAAGTATCAACACAGAGAAATCAAGTACCACTCTATTCACCCTCTCATCTAAACAGAAAGCAGGTAAGATCTTTGTAAATGAAATACCCTTAAGGATGGACAACCAACCCACTTACTTAGTAGTGACTCTTGACTCAAAACTGACCTGGAAGCAACACATCAACAGTGCAGAAGCAAAAACCAGAAGAAAACTAGCCATATTAAGAAAATTGAGTGGAACCACATGGGGATCTAGTGAAAGAATCCTCAAGAATGTATATCAGCAAAGTATTCTACCACATTTAGAATATGGCTCAACATCTTGGTGCACAGCATCAAACACTACGCTGCATAATCTAGACAAGGTTCAAAATCAGTCACTACGGATTATCACAGGTGCCATGAGGTCCACACCAATAGTAGAAATGCAGAAAATAGTTGGTGTTCAACCGCTAAAGGAACGTAGAGACACAAAGGTCATGACCATGGGAGAAAAATTCCTTAGCTCTGTAAGCCATCCCCTGAAGGAGAGATTCAATAACTTGGCATTAGGACGGCTTAAAAGAAGCAGCTTCATTCATCAGGCCAAGCGTATGCGTAAGCTGATACCTGACCTTCCAACTGTAGTCGCTCCATTATCATCTGTACCAGAGCATACACCATGGAAAGAAGCAGATTATACACAGATAACTATTCAGACTGAAGTGAAAGGTGTGCAGAATGGTGAGATGCAGAGCAGTCTTGTAAGATCAACAGTCACACTTAGTGTTCTAGATGACAAATATCCATGTGACACCTGGATACGTGTGTATACAGATGGATCTGCACATAATGCCATAAAGAATGGAGGGGCAGGAGCATATATTGAATATCCAAACAACACCATTGACAAGATTTCCATACCCACTGGTAAATACTGCAACAACTTTGATGCAGAAGTTAGGGCAATTATTGCTGCAGTTGAAAAACTATCAGACTCCAGAATTGATACATGTCCTGTAGTAATTCTCACAGATGCAAGATCAGTACTGGAGGCTCTTCAGTGCAACAAACTACCAGACCTTAAGGATGCCTTGTCAAAAATTGGCTTACAACATGGAGTCACTTTGCAATGGATTCCCTCCCACTGTGGGATACCAGGCAATGAGAAAGCTGACCAACTGGCCAAAGAGGGCACTGAAATGGAGCAACCAGACATACCAATCACTTATAATCAGAAGAAAAGCATGATAAAAACCTACAGGAAGCCACAAACACCACCACATGATGACTATCACATGCTAAACAGAAAGGAACAAGTCACCATCTTCCGTCTCCGAACAGGACACAGCCGACTCCGAAGTCATATGTATACAAAGTTTAAGGTTGGTACTACTAATCTATGTACATGTGCCCAGGTGCCCTAAACTGTGGAACATATCCTCCAGAACTGCATCAACTACGAGACACTGAGAAATAATTACTGGCCCAGTGAAACCACTAAAGAAGATAAGCTCTATGGTTCCATACATGAATTACAAAAAACAGTGAAATTTATCCAAGAGACATTCATTCATTCATTCATTCATTTGCATGTCCCTTGCGGAACTTTGCCTCCCAAACAGCACTCCTGTAGGCCTCTCGGTTGTGAGCAAGATGGCCTGCTGCTGATGCATCCATTTCCAGATCGTCAACGATGTCTTGCAGCCATCTTCGTTTCGGTCTTCCTCTTTTTCTTTTTCCCATTATGTATCCTTCCAATACGATCTTCTCTAAATTATCATGACGTTTAATGTGTCCAAAATATTTAAGTTTTCTCTCTTTAATCCTCTTTACTAGCCACCCTTCTTCAATACTAAGCTCTTGTAGTATAGATATAAGAGACAGGACTGCAGATATAGACAGACAGTGCGAACGAAGAAGAAGAAGAGAAGAAGAAGACTACTATCAAACTGTATTGACTATCTACTTGTGTTGACTATCAACTTGTATTGACTATTATCAACCTGTATTGACTATCTACCTGTATTGACTATCGAACTTTATTGATTATCAGCATGCATTGACTATCAGCCTATATTGACTATCAACCTGTACTGACTGTCAGCCTGTATTGACTATCAACCTGTATTGACTATCAGCCTGTATTGACTATCAGCCTGTAGTGACTATCTACTTGTGTTGACTATCTACCTGTATTGACTACTATCAACCTGTATTGGCTATCAACCTGTATTGACTATCAACCTGTATTGACTATCAAACTTTATTGACTATCTGCCTGTATTGACTATCAGCCTATATTGACTTTCGGCCTGTACTGACTATCAACCTGTACTGACTATCAACCTGTATTGACTATCAAACTGTATTGACTGTCAGCCTGTATTGGCTATTGACTATCAGTCTGTATTGACTATCCGTATTGACTAGCAAACTTTATTGACTATCAGCCTGCATTGACTATCAGCCTGCACTGACTATCGGCCTGTATTGACTATCAACCTGCGTTGACTATCAACCTGTATTGACTATCAGCCTGTATTGACTATCAGTCTGTATTAACTATCAGCCTGTATTGACTATCAACCTGTATTGACTATCTACCTGTATTGACTATCAACCTGTATTGACTATCTACCTGTATTGACTATCAACCTGTATTGACTATCAGTCTGTATTAACTATCAGCCTGTATTGACTATCAACCTGTATTGACTATCAGCCTGTATTGACTATCAACCTGTATTGACTATCAACCTGTATTGACTATCTACCTGTATTGACTATCAACCTGTATTGACTATCTACCTGTATTGACTATCTACCTGTAATGACTATGTACATGTTTTGTACCATCATACGCCTGGCAGCGCAATCGTTTTGTTTACGTTAGATACGAGGGACGCATGTTACGTGCGGGAAAGTGTTGAGTTCCCCATTTCAGATTACGTCGGTAACGTCCAGTTATCGGGCTGAGACTTTGAAACTCTGTTATAACATTACTGGGCCACGGATATGGGTCCGAATGTCCAGACGTTATGCGATGCTTGACTGTATTGTGGTTTTAAAAAAGGTAAATGTAACCTTATAATGTCATAAAGCTGGCAATAGTAGAAGAGTTGTTTGTTACCATATGTTCCTTGACCGGTAAGCACACGAGAAGACAATGTGGTCAAGACCCACCTTTCCTTCTCCGGCTCAAAGAGGTGGCTGGTATACTTTTGTACAACCAAATCTGCCGTGAAATGCAGACTTGAATACCCACAACGAAATGCCATGTTATCTATCTGTCTGTCTGTCTATCTGTCTGTCTGTCTTAGGACATCAGCAAGTCTAGATACAGCCTGAAGCTTATGGAATTACTAAGTCTAGATACAGCCTGAAGCTTATGGAATCAATGAGTCTAGATACAGCCTGAAGCTTATGGAATCACTAAGTCTAGATACAGCCTGAAGCTTATGGAATCAATGAGTCTAGATACAGCCTGAAGCTTATGGAATCAATGAGTCTAGATACAGCCTGAAGCTTATGGAATCACTAAGTCTAGATACAGCCTGAAGCTTATGGAATCACTAAGTCTAGATACAGCCTGAAGCTTATGGAATCACTAAGTCTAGATACAGCCTGAAGCTTATGGAATCACTAAGTCTAGATACAGCCTGAAACTTATGGAATCACTAATTCTAGATACAGCCTGAAGCTTATGGAATCACTAAGTCTAGATACAGCCTGAAGCTTATGGAATCAATGAGTCTAGATACAGCCTGAAGCTTATGGAATCACTAAGTCTACATCCTGAAGCTTATGGAATCACTGAGGCTAGATACAGCTTGAAGCTTATGGAATCAATGAGTCTAGATACAGCTTGAAGCTTATGGAATCAATGAGTCTAGATACAGCTTGAAGCTTATGGAATCAATGAGTCTAGATACAGCTTGAAGCTTATGGAATCAATGAGTCTAGATACAGCTTGAAGCTTATGGAATCAATGAGTCTAGATACAGCTTGAAGCTTATGGAATCAATGAGTCTAGATACAACCTGAAGCTTGGGGCATCACAAAGTCTAGATCCAGAGCTTGGGCCATCGCCAAGTCTACTTGATCCAGTCTGAAGCTTAGGGCACCACAAAGTGACTTTCTCAAAACTAGATCAAATATTATCCTCCCACTATGACATTTTTCTTTACCTATTTTCTTTCACGATCACTTTGCTCGGAACTGCTGAAGAAGCTATTCCTATTCCATGACAATAGGTACGGCTTTATTCTTTAACTCTTTCCCTTCTGAAGTAATTTCCATGCTCTGCTTGAGAAATTGTGGTGGAAAGAAACTGGAAGGAAATTAACTTAAAATTTGGTTTAGATTAGAAATGTGCTAGGCTTCGTTTTATTTAAATTGTTTAAATATCGCTATGTGCATTGATTCCTTTAGGCGTGCAAGAACTGCTAATAATGTCAGTGTTGTTTAGGATGAAAGAGTTAACGAGACAGTTTCGACTTTTGCTTTTTTTTTCAAAAAAGGAAACACAATAAAGAACGAAATAATAGAAATTTAAGAGAAACTCTAAATTTACTTCGTATGATATACAACAAATAAGAAAGTTTCAAAAGAAATGTTAGTTACTGCGTAGTAAATGAAAATATGCACTATATATACACACAGTTTCCAACACAAGATTATACCCGTCACGTGATAATTAACCCCCCATTTCCTTTTTTCATTTTCGTCATAAAATATAACCTTTACCTTACTTTTCTCTAATTTCATCCTGCATGTTTTTGCATGAACAGGCCAAATAACTGAAACATTTCAACAGTTTGTGCTCTGTTGATGAATAGTTTCCAAGATTGTGCGTGCTAAAAAAACGTTATTTAAGACGAAATAAAACAAGATAATTTGACGTTGCTCTAAGTTTGCATATAAACAGTTGTTTTTTTCTGGCGCAAAAGGAAGTTTCTCATTTCTTGGAAACTATTTTGACAGAAGGATCTTTTGTTTTCAGACCTGCAGAGCAACGTTTCTGGAGAATAGAGCTCTTGTATTCCTTCAGACATGGTCTACACAAGAAAGATCTATTTTCTACTTGTAGACTACGCCTATAAACGGTTATAAAGTTTATTATTTCTTCTAAATACCCTACTTTGTTATCTAAGTATGGGGGAAGTGCGCAAGCCTTTTCTCTGGTATCGCTAGAAAGCAAAGATATAACCTGTTTTCTTGTAACATCTTGTTACGCTTCTAGTAACTAGGCAGTTTCCTTTTTACAGCGGGTTCGTGTCGCATGGATACGTTTAAGTTGTCTCTTTTCTCAAGAGACCTTTAAAATCAGTATACCTGAAGAAAGCTATAGACTGAAATGTACCAGTGTGATATCTTTGGGGGAAAGACTTGGAAAAGGCTGGGAGATTTGTTACATTAAGGGGAGGAACAACTTCAAGCAGGTTTGAGTTACGAAGGATTACTATGAAACGCATGAGAACAACAATAACAAACAGTATTAAAAACCGCAAGAGAGGAGAAGAGAATTTTAGAAAGAAAAAAAAGTGAGGAAGGAGGGGAAAAGAGAGTGAGGAGAGACAGAGGCAGAGATGAGAAAAAAGAGAGATGAGATAAAGAGAGAATGAGGAGAGAAATGAGAGAGAGAGAGCAGAAAAAAATAGAGAGGAAAGAAAAAGAGATAGAGACAGGGAGAGGAGAGAAAAAGAGAGAGGAGGAAAAAAACAAGAGAGAGAGAGAGAGAGAGGGAGGGAGAGAGAGAGAAAGCAAGAATAACTAACAGACAGACTTCAATCTTTAGAAATCAAGAACTAACGCAGGGGGAAAAAACAATTCTCAAAACTGGAGGACCTGTTTTTTTTTCCTCGTCCTAATTTCAAATTGTCTATCATCAACATTCCGAAACCTTTCATCTAAATAACGAATAATAACGTTCCTCCTCACAACAATGCCCAGAAGAACAAAAGATTGGAAACTACAAACAAAAAGAAATAAGATATAAAATATTTACGGATTAAATGAACAGAATTTTCCCAATATTACATTTTGTAATGAAGTCAGTTTCTCTGAACATAGATTAAGTCCATTCTGTAGCATCTCAGACGTCAAATCTAACCTAGATTCAAGGTTTACAAATGTAATAATGTCAGAAAATAATATGAAAAAAATAAGATTTTTTAAGGGCATGCATCTTTCCCATGGCAACATATTCCTGTGAGACCTGGACACTTAACAAAACAGCTGAGAAACACATAAATGCTTTTGAATGTAAATGCTACAGAAGAGTTCTTCAAATATCATAGGTACAAAAAATAACAAATGTATCCATATTACAAGAACTTAATACTGAAGAAGGCTGACTAGTAAAGAGAATTAGAGATAGAAAACTTAAATATTTTGGACACATTGAACGTCATGATAATCTAAAGACCGTCTTGGAAGGATACATAATGGGAAAAAGAAAGAGAGGAAGACAAGGGCGAAGTTAGCTGCAAGACATCGTTGATAATCTGCAAATGGATGCATCAGCAGCAGGGCATCTTGCTTACAACCGAGAGGCCTACATGAGAGTTGTTAGGGAGGTAAAGTTCCACAAGGAACATGCAAATGACTGACTGAAGTAATATGAAATAGATTGAACATAGTATTATACACAACATTAGCCATACAAGGTTACATGAGATGAAGTTAAGTATGAATTGTATTTAAAAATGTATGAGTTAACTTTCTAATTTTTAATCTCGTAAAAAGCATTTAAAATCAAATCACAGTAAAAAATAATAAATAAATAAATACATAAAATTAATTCCTATTGCCAAATGTGGAAGTAAGCCATTTTGATCGATCTTATGACGTGCTGGGAAGTGAATAGCAGTTTAGTTCATCAGAGACTTCAGATATGTTCTAAATCTGTCACACTTCAGATGTTTTCTAAATCTGTCAGATTTCATATATGTTCTAAATCTGTCAGACTTCAGATATGTTCTAAATCTGTCAGACTTCAGATATGTTCTAAATCTGTCAGATTTCGTATATGTTCTAAATCTATCAAACTTCAGATATGTTCTAAATCTATCAGACTTCAGATATGTTCTAAATCTGCCAGACTTCAGATATGTTCTAAATCTGTCAGACTTCAGATATGTTCTAAATCTGTCAGATTTCGTATATGTTCTAAATCTATCAAACTTCAGATATGTTCTAAATCTATCAGACTTCAGATATGTTCTAAATCTGCCAGATTTCATATATGTTCTAAATCTGTCAGACTTCATATATGTCCTAAATCTGTCAGACTTCAGATATGTTCTAAATCTGTCAGACTTCAGATATGTTCTAAATCTGTCAGATTTCATATATGTTCTAAATCTATCAGACTTCAGATATGTTCTAAATCTATCAGACTTCATATATGTTCTAAATCTGTCAGATTTCATATATGTTCTAAATCTGTCAGATTTCATATATGTTCTAAATCTGTCAGACTTCATATATGTTCTAAATCTGTCAGATTTCATATATGTTCTAAATCTATCAGATTTCATATATGTTCTAAATCTGTCAGACTTCAGATATGTTCTAAATCTGTCAGACTTCATATATGTTCTAAATCTGTCAGATTTCATATATGTTCTAAATCTGTCAGACTTCAGATATGTTCTAAATCTGTCACACTTCAGATGTTTTCTAAATCTGTCAGATTTCATATATGTTCTAAATCTGTCAGACTTCAGATATGTTCTAAATCTGTCAGACTTCAGATATGTTCTAAATCTGTCAGATTTCGTATATGTTCTAAATCTATCAAACTTCAGATATGTTCTAAATCTATCAGACTTCAGATATGTTCTAAATCTGCCAGACTTCAGATATGTTCTAAATCTGTCAGACTTCAGATATGTTCTAAATCTGTCAGATTTCGTATATGTTCTAAATCTATCAAACTTCAGATATGTTCTAAATCTATCAGACTTCAGATATGTTCTAAATCTGCCAGATTTCATATATGTTCTAAATCTGTCAGACTTCATATATGTCCTAAATCTGTCAGACTTCAGATATGTTCTAAATCTGTCAGACTTCAGATATGTTCTAAATCTGTCAGATTTCATATATGTTCTAAATCTATCAGACTTCAGATATGTTCTAAATCTATCAGACTTCATATATGTTCTAAATCTGTCAGATTTCATATATGTTCTAAATCTGTCAGATTTCATATATGTTCTAAATCTGTCAGACTTCATATATGTTCTAAATCTGTCAGATTTCATATATGTTCTAAATCTATCAGATTTCATATATGTTCTAAATCTGTCAGACTTCAGATATGTTCTAAATCTGTCAGACTTCATATATGTTCTAAATCTGTCAGATTTCATATATGTTCTAAATCTGTCAGATTTCATATATGTTCTAAATCTGTCAGACTTCATATATGTTCTAAATCTGTCAGATTTCATATATGTTCTAAATCTATCAGACTTCAGATATGTCCTAAATCTGTCAGACTTCAGATATGTTCTAAATCTATCAGACTTCATATATGTTCTAAATCTATCAGACTTCATATATGTTCTAAATCTATCAGACTTCAGATATGTCCTAAATCTGTCAGACTTCAGATATGTTCTAAATC